>JARHVA010000369.1:225000-305000 GCA_037957365.1 Torreya grandis
GGAAATAAACAACATGAAATATAACATTACCAGTCACATCATACCTATCCATGAAGTCATTTAGGAATGGAGTAGTAGCACTAAAATAGAAAAACCTTCCTAACTAGGCCTATGAGTCCAAACATTAGTGGCTCTTACCACCTCAACCATTAGCTAGATGGTGGTTTCGAAAAACAAGGTCAAGGAGTAAGTTTTGACAAATATAGACATCAAATCAAAGGATAATAGAACACAAAAATATAAATTCAATAGAAGACACAATCACCATTATGAGGTGAGATGAAATAAATAACCATCATCACTATAATCAGAAGTGGGGATAGATAATTAAAAGTTGTTTAAGGATATATTAAGGGATTAAAAAAATCCATTTCTATAGCTTCTAGAATAACCCACTTGGATCCCCTTCAAGTATGTGATCAATATTTTAGTTTCCCAACAATAAATTTAGAAACCAGACATACAAGCATACCAGCTAATGCCTTGTTATTCAATTCTAGTCTAGGAATGGTGATCCACCAAGGGGTACACTCTAAGAAAACATAAGGAAAAATATAAAATGCCACATATAACTTAAAATTTATACTCAACCAAGTCAAGGACCAACACATAAAATCATCTAAGCATGATAATCATGCAACTAAGCCATACCACATTCCCATGGTAATAATTATGAAACCTAGTAATCAATCAAAACCAATATTGATTATAAATCATAATTGATTCAAAATAAAAATAGGAAATAAATAATACTTGGTCACACATTCATCTTAAATTCTAATAATTCCAACACATTGTCAATATCAATAATTAACTCAATAGCCATTCAAACATAATAAAAATAATTTATAAGCCAATGACTAATAAGGGGGATTTATGGGATCATAATGACATCTCAAAACCTTATATGATCCCTAAATATTAATTTTAGGTAAATGAGAGTAAACAAAACAATATACCATTTAAATGGTTTTAATTAAAATTGAATAACCCTTTTTATAAAAACATGATTCTAACAAGATTTTTCTAGTTCCCATGTCTTAGAAATACATAAGAATATAAAAATGTTATTCAAACCAAAACATAATTTAGTCATTCAAATAACACACAAAAATTCCAAATCAAAGCCATACATAGGTAGTTTTTAACCTAATTCACATATGCAAGGAATTGTAATAAATAATTGTTAGAAGGAAAAATTCATTGAACTTATCTTGATCACAATGGATGCAACATAAATCAAGTGTACATAAATCAATCACCATTTGATGCACATTTGTATGGCCAAAAATTGTGCCATTCCAACTAAAGTAAGGCTAGACCAAACAAGCATTGGGCATAAAATAATAAGTCTAAGGACCCTTAATCATCAAATAGACTCAACCCCTTTAACAATTAAAAACCCAATCAACTTTCCGCAATGAAAGAAAATAATAGATTATCAACATCAATGTATTGCCCATATAATTGAATAATAAACCCTAATCAGATTATTCAAAGAAGAGAAAAATATACATAATAACTCTTAATTAAATCTAACTTAAGAATTATTATTCCTCAGATCAATTTCACTAAATTTAGAAACTATACTGGTAGTGGGAAATCTAACATATAGGCTCAATAAAACCCAAGGGCTTCCCCCTTTTAATCCACAAATCAACCACTCAAGTATATATTTAGTCAAACTAGGGTATGACATCCATAGTGATATACACAGGTGAGATAAAATTTATAAATAATGGATTACAATGAACTAAGATGGTTTCGACCTAGACATAGTTGTTTTCAAAGCTAAGTTTATTCATTTAAAGGTGAAAAGGATGCAACAAAGCCTATAAACATTTATGGCATTCCTCTTAGGCAAGGGTTAGTGGCTTCATTTCACTTAACTAAACTAAAAAGTAGCAACGAGGTTTTTTTTTTCCATGTCCTGGCACATACATTACGAAATTGAGATACACATCCATTGATTACTAGTGCTTTCTAGGTTAAGAGTATTAATAAAATTGAATGTGTGAAAAAATAATAAAATATAGTGGCAGTTTTTATAAAGTAAGACTATGTTTATTCATGATGAAATTGGAAGGAATACATAGGCACAACCAATAATGCATTTCCCAAGGCTATTATAACCATATTAATATTATAAAA
Source organism: Torreya grandis (assembly GCA_037957365.1). Classification (NCBI taxonomy): domain Eukaryota; kingdom Viridiplantae; phylum Streptophyta; class Pinopsida; order Cupressales; family Taxaceae; genus Torreya; species Torreya grandis. The sequence goes on from JARHVA010000369.1 coordinate 227,152, forward strand.
CCTTGATTTTACGTTTTGATTCACGTTTTGTAGGTTTATATGAAAAATAATAATGGAAATAATATAAATTGGTCTCAATAATAGACATTTTCCTTCAAGAAGATAACAAATTTTAGGTAAGAGAATGACTTACCAATTTCATGTAGGGAAGAGGAAACACAATAGGGTCAACAAGTTAATACTAAGCTTAATTACCTCTAATAGTGTGAATATCTAATGCCTAAGTTCCAAAACCAAAGGCCAAATCTCCAACTCCTATGTTCTTATTTTATCCCCCATGCATTTCATATTATTCTCTCCCTTTCCATTCTTCTCATTGAGTTATTCTTTTCCCCTCCTTGTGTTATCCTTCCCCCTACATTATTCTTTCTTTCTTTTTCCTACATTCTTTTCCCACTATCTCCTCTTCTTTGTTATATTATTTTTCCCTTCCATTCATTATTATCCTCTCCCATTTCTTCCCTACATAGTTTTTTCTCTTCTTTATTCCCTTTCCCACATACCATTCTCCTTGTCATTCACCATACTCCTCATCACCTCCCATACTCTCCATGTCCTTTCTCCTTCATTATGGAGATAGAAAATCCCCCCAAATCTATTGACCCACTCCCCCAAGAAACCCCCCCATGCCAAGCTCTCCTTGGTCAATGATTATTAATTATCCCTTTTCAAAATTCAGTCTAATAAGATAATAAAATATTAATATAATTAATTATCAATTTAAATAACAAAAATATATATTATTAAGAATGGAAATTAAATGTTTAAGGTCACAAAATAATAAATATGAATAATAAAAATTAAAATAATAACCATAGATATTATTTAAATGTTATTAAACATCTAAATGCCATAATGACCAATTAACCAAGCCATCTAAACTTATCCCATCACTAGGGGAAGTGTATTAAATTATAAATGTGTCATGTATATTAAATCCAAGCTCAGAGAAGATAGGGTATACCTACACTTCTGATTGAGGATACACTTGTTAAGTAGGAACATGACCAATATGGGGATCTACTAGACCTGATTAGGGAATCACTTATCACAACATATCATGATATAAAGGGTTACAAAGCCTATAGTATAACAAAATCTCACAACAATTATAATGGAGTCCTAAGATTTAACATATTCACCTATTTTCATAAACAAGAAAGTAAATCTAATCTAATGCACACCAATGCTTGTGGCACAAAGTGGGGTTTAGAAGCAATAAAACAAACATGTATAGGGAACTTCAATTAATGTAAGTATGAGTGACACCCTAATGCATAAAATATTAAAGATAGTATTATTGAAGCCAACACTTATGCTACTTCTATTTACTAAAAGAGATGAAAAAAAAGTTAGAATATACTTACTTGAACGTGAACCTATCGAGACTCATTCTCTCCATTAGATAATTAGGCTTTGAAAGAGGTTGGTTTGGCTTGTAAGGATAACTAACAAAGGATAATGTAGCCAAGAATTATCCACAATACTAGATTATCTAAATAAGAAACCTAAGATAAGTCTCCTCAAGTACAAAAGTGGAAGAGCAAAATGTGAATAAATGTGAGGAAATAATTAATCTTTATTGCATATATGAATAATGAATGAAATCATCTTGTATATTTAGGTTGATCTTGTCTTAAGTCCTTGTGAGAATGTCATCTATATAGGGTCAACCCAGTGTGTTTTTAGGGAAAATTCACTAGTTCTGAGCTAGGTCGACCAAAGGGCTAACAAGCTAAGAAAATAAAGAATACCCCTAAACTATATTGGGTTAACCTAGTCAACCAAATATAATTGATTGTCTAAAAGGATTTTAAGACAAAAAAAGTTGGATGGAAAGAGGAAAATATTAGAGGAATACTCAAGAAAATAAAATTCACTTAGGGAATGGTTTTGGGATCTAGTTGTAATGGTAATAATGTGGCCAAAGGGATAAAAATCTTACTAAGCACCAAGATCTACCCACCCCTTTCTTGGTGTACCCCTTAGGGCATGCACTCAAAGAGATTGAGTCTGACATGTTCCTACAAGATATAAAGCATGAGTATTTGATAAAATGTTGAAAATAATATGTTTATACATATGTATCACTTGAAGCTCATCATATTTCATTAAGGTGTAACAAGGTATTGTGCTTCGATAAAGAACATAGTAACACACAAAACTGATGCTAAAAAAATTGTAGTATTTTAAAGCAAAAATAACTTGAAAGTAAATGATTGAAAAAGAAACTAATCAAAAAAGTAAATAACTAAAAATTAAATGAAATTAATACCTTTACTTACCTTTATCATGGGATGGTTATCTATTATGTTGTTAGTTTTGATTGTGTAGGGTGTAGAGACTACTTTTGACATACCCAAGAATACAAAACAAAAGAGAAAAAACAAACAAATGTAAGAAAATACAAGATAGTTGGTGTTATGAGCATGGGATGTACTTAGGAAATTTGGTAACCTAAGGTGATTGGTTCTATGTTATACCAAATGACCAAGTCAAACAACAAGATTAAATTTGGTAATCGAAACGCCAAGGCTACTAAAGACCAAAAAACTCAAACAATCTATCCTTAAGGAAGAAAGGCAAGCTCACAAAATCAAACAAAGGATACATGTCAAATATGATGGTAAAATAAAACAAAGAGATGGTAAACAAATAAAAAAAATGGTAAAACAACATTGATGAGTGAGTAGTAATAATCCACATCTCAATCATCAATGGAAAAATAAGCATAAAATGGAAACAACATTGTCGAGTGAGAATTAATAAGCCAACCTCACTTAACAATAAAAAAATGGTATAAATTCAGGTGTCCATAATAGCAAGACAACAAAATAATGACAAATGGTAATATGAAAGTAAAATTAGTGTAGAAAATTTAAAGTGATGGTGTAAAGAAAGAAATAATCTATATTTTCTCAAACATTTTTTTTCATTGTAAGGATAGATAAAATTGAAATAAAGTAATACTATCATGTTTTTAAGAGGTGAAGAAAAAGGAATTTCAAGAAGGTAAAACATATTTAGATTCACAATTTTTTTATCAAGCGGGGGAAATTAAATGGGTGGAGAGGAGAATGAAGGAAAAACCAAGGTAGAATAACTCTTTATTGAAGTCAAGACACTCAAATTAGGTTTGTCAAAACAAGAGGAATTTTAACCTTAAGGACTATGAAGAAATCCTCTTAGCCACAAAAGTCTTAGGTCAACAAATTAAGTATAAATATCATCCCATGAAGGCTAAATACATGAAAATTAAAATGTACCTACCTTCCCATGATTTGTTCCCCATTCTATAGGACCCCTTATAGATCCATCAGTCTACTATGAAGATTGGGTACTTGGATGATAAAGTAGTCAGCACCATAGAGATTTTTGAAATCCCCTATTCCAATCTACTATCCTACCACACCTCAAAGGACATTGGCTCTATGTGATGGCAACTATGGAGTTTGAGCTTCAATTATAGATAGGAAATGTGTTTTTAATCACATATTTTTTTGTGTAAATTTGACATTTGAGATTTTTATGTTTCCTTGCAGATGTCATTGCCTTTTTTTTCAAATGATTTGGCTTTTAACTTTCTTGATGGATTTTTTAAGAATCCTCCTTCATATGGATTTGGAAAACCAAACATGGGTACTAAAGATGACTTTCATTTGAATACTTGGGATAAGGTTTCTTAGAGAGGGAATCGTAAAGAGAATGAGGTCTAAGAGTTTTATAAATCTAGGTGAAATAAAAGTGTTATCTTGAATTCAACCTTGTTTTATCCAGTGAAGAGATGAAAGGAATGTGAAGTCAAGAGGAATGACACATGGAACAATTTGAATTACTTCAAATCACAAAAAATGTGACAAAGGGTAAAAAGAGATATAATGCTAGTAAAGTGTGATTACTTATCATAATAATGAGTGAAATAGAGTAAAACATGATAACATAGATTTTTTTCTCAAGTTACATCTATCAAAAGAAGCAAAAGGCTATAGTTGAGAACCAGGATCAAGAACATGAAAAGGTGGTAAGTTTATGAGGAGGGTCCAATCTTATTCATAGTCTTACACTAAAAATTCATAAAATAAAGAAAGATAAATCAAAGGGATGGTAATTTTGTGAGGGATGTTGGGTCCTATCTATGGTATTACAAAGAAAATCATAAAAAGAAAAACCCAAGGGATGCCAAAATGACATTGGCAAACAACAAAAAGAGAAAAAAATAATTAAAATGTGGTTGTTTTGTGAGGAATTTTGGGTCTTATCCATGGTATTATGAAACAAATCAAAAAATTAAAAACCCAAGGGATGCGAAAAATAAGAGAAAATGTAAGAAGATAAAGAAGACTATGGTACATCAATAAACCAAAAGACCAAAAGGGAGGACTAAAGGTTTGTGCAAGGGATGAAACTAATGTAGAGGGAAAGATACATGCTAGTAACCTATAGAAAGATTTAGATAGATGTATATAGAAAACATGACAAGAAGTAAATGTTTAAGCAAAGTACTTTTTTAAGGAATTGTGCATTGGTGGGATCTTTGAAAACATGGCCTTCATTGGTTTGAAGATGGTAAGTGCTTGGACCAAGAAGATCTTTAACTAAATATGGGATCCACCATTTTTCATCATATTTACCTTATTTATCATGGGTGTAGTCTAATTTAAGGACAAGATCACCAATATTAAAAGTGTAGACTTTGACACATTTGTTATGTTATATGGAAATACAAGCCTTGTATTGGTGGTTATGTTGCAAGATAGAAAGATGATGTTCAACAAGTAAATTAAGGGCATGAAGGTGAGCTTCACATAATTCTTCATTAGTAATAATACCATGAATAGATATAAAAAGAGAGGGAAGCTCAACTTACAATAAAATAATTGACTTAGAACTATAGATGAACAAGAATGGAGTTGTCCTAGTGGTAGTACATATGCTAGTTCAGTAGGCCCAAAGTGCAAGGTAAAGATGAATATGCTGATCCATGTGGGTTTCATGAATTCTATTTTGAATTATTTTATTTATAATTTTATTGTTAACCTTAGCTTTACCATTGCATTGTGGATGATAAGGCATGGAAATTTTGTGGTTAATCTTGAATTTGTTACAAAGTTATTTAACATGCTTATTTTTAAAATTACCACCATTATCTAAAATGATGGTATGGGGAATGCCAAAGTGGAAAATGATTTAGTTAATAATAAATTTGAAAATAGTAGGACCAGTGAGATTAACAAGGGGCATGGATTCTACCCACTTGGTAAAATATTTGGTAGGAGTGATAATAAAGACATAACTATCTTGGGAGAGAGGAAGTTTACCAATGAGATCAAATCCCCATGTGGAAAATGTCCAAGGAGATTTGATAGTTTGAAGTTTAATAGGAGGTAAATGAATAAGATCATTGTGAATCTAATAAAGAGTACATTTTTTTGCATATTTTTTTGCATCCTTTTCAAGAGTAGGCCAAAAGTAACCCATACATAGGCCTTTGTGTGTTGTAGCATGTCTGCTATAGTGGCCACTACAAATTCCCATATGTGCTTATTCAATAAGTGGAGGGACCTCATATTGCATAATAAATATAGAAAGGTACCTCTAGTGTTGTAATAATAAAGGATGTTGTGTCAAAAAACATACTTGAAAGCTTATTTATGAATGTGTGTCTTTTCATGAGAATCTAAATTAGGAGGATTGATGTTCTAAGAATTGAATGATGTCTTTTTACCAAGGGCTTTATCTAATGGTAAAAACTTCAATATGATAGATAAGTGAATCTGATGGTTGATTTAAGGATGTATATTTTCTTATTTGTATAAGAAAAGAAGGATCAGAAAGGATGTGATGAGGATGAAATAGAGAAGCCGAAGAGGAAAGAGAATCAACAATGGAATTTTGATCTCTATGAATATGTTAAATAGTGAAAGAGATAAAATAATTAGCAAGATTGGTTGATGATAGGTAATAAGGTTCTCACTTTTACATTATAAATAAACACTAGCTTGATAATAAATAAGTTGAGAATCACCTAAAGCATGAAAGTATTGAATGTATAAATCAAGAACAGCTCTCATGCCTACAATAAGAGATTTGTACTCGGCCATATTTTTGGTGACACAAAAGGTAAAGATAAAATATAAAGGAATGATAATAACAAGAGGACTTATGATAATGCAACCCACCCTAGCTCCTTAAAGGCATTTAGCACCATCAAATTGAAGGGTCCAAGTATGCTCATACAAATCAACATTAATTTTAGGAAGCTCCTTGATAACTAATTTTGGTTTAGTAGCAATAGAGGGAGTGGAAGATTCATCAAGTTGATTAGCCTCAATATCAATGGTAAAGATATGAAAATGATCTTTGAGAGAGATAGCTTGATTGAGACCTTCAATATAAAGGATATTGTCATCTAGAAGGTCAAGTTTAAGATAAAAAGTGGTTGGAATGAGATATGTAGCAATTTGGTCAGATATTACTTATCCTTTAATAGTATTTTGAGTGATGATACGGAGATCCAATTTCATAAGTAAGATCATCAATTTTCCAATTTTATCTCTAAGAAGAAAGGCTTTGGAGAAGAAATGATGACATAAGTAGTTTGGTAAAGCATGTAGTGATGAAGCTTTTTAGTTGTGAAATAGATGGAAAGGAAATCATGCTCAATTTTGGTATAATGTGTTTCATAATCGATGAAGCCTTAGCTAATGTAGTAGATATCATACTCTCTTCCAATATCATATTATTGGGAAAGAATTACCTAAACTAAAATAGGTGTGGAAGAAGTATATAGAATAAAAGGTTTATCATTAGAAGGAGGACAAAGTATAGGTGGGTGAAGCAAAGACTCTTTCATGTTATCAAAGGCATTTTGACATGGTTCTGTCTATTTTAAATAAGTAATTTTCTTAAGAAGTAAATTGATGAAGTGAATTCGATATGTCATTTCAAGGTTAAATAATCTAATTACCCAAAGTTTTCCTAAATAAGTAAAATTATTGGGAATAGAATGAGGAATGAGCATATTGATGATAACACTAATTTTCTCCAGATCAACATCAATGCCATGGAGAGAAACTAAGAATCCTAAAAAATTTCTAGATGTGACTCAAAAGACACATTTATAAGGATTAAGCCTAACTTTATATTTAAAAAGATGGTCAAAGATGATAGAGAGATTGTAAAGATGATTCTTATGATGTTTATATTTATAAATAAGATCATCCACATAGGTTTTAACAATTTTATTGATGAGATCATGAAAAATGTGAGTTATCACTTGTTGGCAAGTGGTTCTAGCATTTTTGAGGTTGAAGGGAATTTTGACATAGCACTAGGTGCCCCATTTTATGGTGAATGTGGTCTTACATTGGTCCTCAAGAGTGAAATGAATCTAATTGTATATTGAGAATCTATCCATAAGAGACAACATTTCATAACTAGCCATGGAATCAATGATGTAATCTATTAAAGGTAAAGGGAATTTTTCCTTAGGATAAGCAAGATTAATATTGAAAAAATCAATACAAATTAGAATGACCATAGTGACTTTATTCTAAATGAGGATAATGTTGGAAACCCATTTAGTATAATCCACTGGTTTAATAAATTTATCATCAAGTAATTTGATGATTTCTTTATGACATAAATTTGAAACTCCAAGCATAAATTTTCTTTGATTTTGATGCACAAGCTTGACATTAAGATAATTAATGATGTTATGCATCATAATGTTAGGTTAAATGCTAGGAATGTCTTTATAGAAGCAAGTGAAATCTTCATGATATTTGTGAAACAATAAGCTAAAGTTGTCATGTTTAGTATGTGAAAGATCTCAAGAAATTTTAATCAGTCAAGGACAAGATGGTGTACCATATTTGATGTGAATGGTTTCTTTAATAAGAATGACATCACCAATATTTGGGAAATAATAAGCTAAAGTTTTCATGTTTAGTAGGTGAAAGATCTTAAGAAATTTTAATCGGTCAAGGACAAGATGGTGTACCATATTTGATGTGAGTGGTTTCTTCAATAAGGATGAAATTGGATTTGTTTTAGGAATAATGATAGAAAAAAAGTTGTTGAAGCAAGGATTTTTAGTTTTAAAGTTTCCAAGTTTATGATGTTGTCGAGGAAGTTGAGGTTCTCAAGCATGAAGTAAATCAAGAATAGCTTTTTCACTAGGTAAGGTAGGAAGAGGACCATAATACTCAACATATACTTCAATACATATAATTTAATTTCCATGGTGATCATAATTAAAATTTATATGATGAACATTGGTTGCCTTGGCATCTAGTGTAGTTTTAGGAGTAAACAAGGTAGATGGAGTAGAAGAGATTAGACTACTAATGAATTCAGTGATGGGGGGAGGATCTGATGGAATGATAGGATCCAAAGGTATAGGAACTTTTAAAGATTCAAAAGGCATAATTTGTTCTACCACCCAAGGAGTATCGATATGAGGAGGATTGATGGGAGGCACATGACCATCAAGATCTAAGATAAAATTCAAATAAATGGTATACACATCCCAAATAAAAGCATGAATTTGGGATAAAGTTTTCTAGTAATTCTAAACATCCAAGTCTCTAGATTGAGCTTGGGCCATGATATAGTTATCATCATATGTTTGAGAAATTTCACATGCTTGAGAATCATGGGGAGTTTTAGAAGGTAAAATCCCAATATTGTTGAATGTACAAGGAGACATGATGAGAGGATCTTGAAATAATTTAGCCACTACAAAATTATTGAAAGTAAAGGTATATCCTAGTAAATAAGGCTCCTGAGCATTTAATGGAGGGGAAAAGTTAGTAATATCATAAAATAGATTAACAATATGGTCTCTTGGTAAGATAGAAGGAGGAAGCCATTACAAAATATATGGAGGCAACTTGGTATTATTATAAGTATGTTGTAAATCATTGGGCTCATCATCATCCAAATCCATAAGAGTAACTTGTAAATGAAGATTCATGTTGATGAACTTAGGTAAAGGAGCACTATTAATCTTAGGATTTGTAGTCATATGATATTAAGGTTTAGGATTAGGAATCTAAATGCTCCATGGGTTGAGGTTGGCTTCATGCTTATACCATTTCCCATTATGTAAGAATTTAATACATTGACTACCATAAGAAGCAATGTCTCACATTCGATGGGTACATGGATGATCAAGAAGGATATTAAAATATAAATGGAAATCAAGGACCATAAGCTTGGTTCAAATGATCTTAGGTCCTATGGCTAATGGAATCTAGATACAACCAAGTGGTTTTTTATTAGTCTAGTCAAAACCATAGAAAGTGAGACGGGTTTACTTATGATGATATTTGTTATAACCAAGTTATTGAATAAGCCACAAGCATGTCATATTAATACTAGAGCCTTCATCAACCAAGTCTTTATGAATAAGAGTGGTATTAATGGCTATTTTAGTAAAGAGTGGCAGATCATCAACACAAAAAATAATTTCATCATTGATCATGTTCTCTTCAAAAAACTTAATGGAAGGTTTGGAAGGACACATAGTTTTAATGTTATTGATGTTGGTAGGTTGAGAATCAATAGAAGGTAGTTCTTCATCTATGGAGGATGGATCTTTAATTTCATGAAGTTTTTGTGTGAGGAATCTATGATGATAGGGTGAATTATGAACCAACTCCATAGGAGGAATTTTACAAGGCATAGAGTTGATTTCTTTAAGAAAATTCCAATGTGATTTAGAAAAACCAACATGAGGTTTATAAGGTAAATTAGTTTTAGAAGGTATAGATGTGGTTGGAGGATCGTAAGGAGGAAGTTGTTCCTTGGGTACTTCCATATCAATATTAGTGGTGGTAGTATCTTTAAGAATTTATTCCTATAAATATGAAATCTTAAGCTTGGTAACACGATATTTATGAGCTGATTTATGATGATAAATGACCTTGGTAGTGTTAACATATTTGGATTTTTTTATAATATTGGTTATAATCGGCATTGATGCAAAAAACATCCTTGACATTTCCTTCATTATTTTAAGAAGATTTTTGGTTATTAGAGGTAGAAGATTTAAAATTTCATCATTTTTGAGAAGCAACAATGTATTCTTGACAACACAGATTGATCATCACTTCATGATTGAATGAATCGCCAAGCATATAAGACACAAAAAAATTATTAATCCCTCTAAAATATTCATGAGAATGCCCAATGTTGGCATGGAACTAGAAAAATAGATTAGGGTTATAACACTTAGGAGGATAATTGGGATAGATGAAAGTTTTTTATGATGGTAAAAATTATTTCATTTATTAAACTGAAAGATGCATATGAGAAGGTGAAGGAATATCAGTTTTGGCAACTCCTTGTTTGGTTTGTGGATTGTTGATAGTGATAGCATTATATTTTTGGAAATATCTTTTAAAAAATTTAGGATTAGGTTCAAATTACTTCATGAGAAAGTCTTGATTCTTATCTTGTTCAAGAGCTTCACTAACTATTTGGGGAACCAAGGTTCAAACCTTATGTTAAAGAGTAGGAGTTGAAGCCATGATAAAGAGTTTTAATAGATTATCATCATTCATGCTATGATCAGATTTATGAACTAAATATTTACATATTTTGATAAATTCATGAGTTGATTTAGTGGGATATTTCTTAGCATTAATGAAATTATGCGATAATTTTTAGGAAGATCATTGTGTTGAAACTCTTTAACCAAAAGATTAACCAATTCTTCAAGATACCAAATAGGATGTTGGGAAAGTTGATTATACCATTCTAATATGTCACCTATGAAAGTTTTGACTAAAATTTTAGTTATATCAAAGGTATTAGTTTGGATCCAATCTTTTTAAATGTTTTCAAAGGCTTTGAGAAATGAGGTAGGGTTCTTAGTCCCATCATATTTTATAGTTGGAGATATGTTACCAATATCAGTGGAAATAATGAATGGAGCTAATGGCTCATTTCGAATAGTTTGAATCATTTTATTGTTCATTATGGGTTCAAAAATAAAATTACATGAGGCATCCCAAATAGGTGGGGGAATATAATTATGGTTGGTTTGAGGATGAATACTTAGAGTTTGATTAGACACATTGATTAAGTGTTGTTGAAGTTACATCATTTAGTTGGTGTTAGAATTTTCCATTATCTTAATTTGTTGAATAACTTGGGATAATAGTTGGGTTATATCTGGAGGTGAGTTATTATTGGTAGGATCACTCCCTAAATTGGTATTAGGAAAAAGATTAGAATAAGAAGGATTACCAGTGGGATTGTTAAGTAAACTTGTATCAATCATTCCCACATTGGTTTGAATGTTTTGAAGATGAGAAGTTTTTTGGTAGATATAAAAAGGATCAGATCCATTAACTTCATCTTGAGGCTTTATTTACACCATGTTATAGTTCATAGATGAAGGAGGAGAAGAGGTGCCCCAAGAGTGATGGTTCTATTAGGATGAAAAGAGAGGGAGAAATGAACATCCCATATAGTACCTAAATGGATTTAAGATATCCAAGAAGATTATGATAGGATATTTCATATTTACTAAAGAGAGATGGAAATAATGAAATATTAGAGATATGGGAAGTTATATTGATGAACAAGGAAGGGAAAAATAGTATATGGTTGATTGGGTTGATCTAGTACAAAAAATAGGGAATAAAAATAGTATAGGGTTGATGGAGTTGATTCAATAGAGTAAACAAATATAGGAAAAAGAGGTAAAAAGAGATAAAAATGTAAAAGTTTGATTAATTTGATCTAGTACAATGCACAGGGGCTAAAAAAGGTACAGGGTCAATTGGGTCGATCCAGTATAGAAGACAAGAAGAAAGAGAAAGATGATAACAAGTTATGAGCTGAAATAAGATTTTCTTTTATCTAATCTAAGAAATAAAAAATTGAAGGGAAACAAATAGTCAATTAGATCAATTCTTGCCAATCTAATTGAGGCACACAACAAAACCTTGCACTAAATTTAGCTAATGTAATTTTTTATACACATAATTGAGCAAAGAGTAATCAATCAACTTGAAAAGTAAAGAGATAACTAATTAGTCAACCTAAGATGTTTATTAGATTATTAATAAATTATTTTAATGTGATTTTAAGCTGGTTATAAATCAAGAAACTAGATAACAATCTTAGGATGATTTCAAGTAGTTTAGGCTGAAAGGTATTATAGTCATAATGATAAAAGATTAGTATTAGGGCCTACCCCCTCCATTCACATACAATAGTGATAAGGGTACTAGGTGATTATCTATAATATAATATTAACCATGATTTATACTTCACCAAAGCATCAAGTCAGCCTCCCCCTTGGTGATGAAATCTAAGTAGGTTGGCCTAAGGTAGACAAAATGTTAAATTTATTATTTATGTTTTTGTGATTTCATCATGTGTGCATAAAATATAAATAGTGAAACTAAGTGATTAATTTAAAAATCCCCTAATTAAAATATGTGAGCTATTCTAAGCATGCAAGTAATAGGAAAATAAATGTGTGAGATAATAACTAACAGATATGATGTTAATTAAAATTTGAAACAAGGTATAGTGTTGCACTATATACATAAAATATAGAACAGGGTTAATAGGATTGAACCTATACTATGGAAGCAAGGTCTAAAAACAAACTAGTTCGATAGGGTCGATCCAATTATTTCAGACAACACATACAATATAGAACTAGGTTGGTAGGGTCGATCTAGTTGATTGTGCAAGGATAGTTTTAAAAACTAAAAAATATGAAAGGAAAGATATAAAATAGAGAAATAGGGAGATAGAAAGGAACCTTGGTAGATCATATATGCAATGAAGAAATATTTTTAATGAAGAATGTTGAATTATACTTGAGAAACTTGCAAACTAGGTCAATGGAATCAATCAAGCTATGCAGGCACCTAATAAAAAGTGTGAAAACTATAAGGGGTTGATTAGGTCAACCTAGTAGGCTGAAATGGGTGTCTAAAAGGCTAGAAACCTATACTAGGTCGACTAGATTGATCTAGTTGCCTATTCCTAGAAACCTACACACAAAGATAAAAAATTGGGTCAACAGAATCGATCTTGTATGTCAAAATATATGATAAGAATGATGAAAAAGAATCAAATAAAGTGAAAAAAATCCTACAAGGGTTAGTTTCATGTTAGGTTCACTAGAATATATTCAATAAAAGAATGCATCATGTTTATAAATCAATCTCAGATTGTAGAAGATAGAGTATATCTATGCTTCTGGTTAGGTATACACTTGTTAATTGGGAGCATGACCAAGATGGGGATCCATTAAACCTGATTAGGGGATCACTTGTCATAAAATGCCATGCTAGGAAGGGTTCCAAATCTTATAATCTAACACAATCACACAATAACTGTAATGGATTCATATGGTTTAAGACATTCACCTCTTGTAATAAATAAGAAAATAAATCTAATCTAGTGCACACCAAAGTTTGTGGCATAAAGTGGGGGTTAGAAGTAATAAAATAAACATGTATAGTGAAATTCAATTACATTAAGTATGAGTAACACCTTAATACATAAAATATGAAAGATAGTATTATTTGAGCCAACACTTATGCTACTTCTATATACTAAAAGAGATGATAACAAAGTTAGAATATACTTACCTAAATGTGAACCCATCGAGAATTAATCTCTCCCTTAGCTAATGGGGCTTCATAAGAGGTTGTTGTGGTTTTTAAGGATAAATAACAAAGGCCAAATCATCCAAGGTTTATCTATAAGACTAGATTATCCAAATAAAAAACCTAAGCTAAGTCTCCTCAAGTAGAATGGTGGAAGAACAGGTTATGAAGAAGTGTGAGTGAATAATAACTCTTGATTGCACATATGAATAATGAACAAAATTATCTTCTATATATAGTAAAATAATTTCCTAAATCCTTATAAGAATGTTGCTTGTACAAGGTTGACCCATTTGATCCAATGTGTTTTTTAGGATAATTCACTAGGTATGAGCTAGGTTAGCCAAAGGGCTAACGAATTAAGAATGTAAATAATACCCCTAAACTATATTGGGTTGACCTAGTATAGCTGACTATCCAAAAGGAGTTTAAGATATGAAAAGAGGGATGAAAAGAGGAAAATACTAGAGGAATACTCAAGGGATAAATAACTTAGGGAATGGTTTTGGGATCTAGCTAGATTGGTAATAAAGTGACAAAATGGACAACAATATTGTAAAGAATAAGAGGTCTACCCACCCTTTTTCTTAGTTAACCCCTTAGGGTATGCACTTAGAAAGATTAAGTCTTGATGGGTTCCTTCAAGATGTAAATCATTAGTATTTTATAAAATGTTGAAAATATAATGGGTATATAGGAAGTAAATCACATGGAAGGGGTATCATAAGGAGGTAGGTCTAGGTAGGTCCTTAAGGAGTCTGAGGTAAGTAGAAGAGAGTCTAGTGGAGGTATTGTGGTGAAGATGATGTATAGGAGAGAGAAAAGCAAAAATTTGAGTAGATTGAAACAACATCAAGAAATATGTAGGGACAACAACAATATGATAGGATAACAAAATCAAAAGTGATGTGATAATAAATAATGTAAAACTACTAAAATTATCTATAGGAGTATGCAATATCATGATAATACAAAGATTATGAGGATACCTATAATAACTCAATCAACTACTTAAAACCACTCCACTACCCCAAAATTTAATTCTAGCATCTATCCTAGCTCATAATTCAAACCTGCAACCACTAAGTGAATCTACCAGTAGTATCTGATCTAGAAAATAGATAAAATGATAAATTAGTAATGAATTGTAATCAAATATCAAGTACACCAAATAATCTATGGGTCAAAAGTGCATAACTATAAACATGATATGTATATCAACCTAAATATCATAGTATCAGAATAATAATAAAATTTAGCTAAGTAAAGGAGTGTAATAATCATCTATACATAGGCTAAATCAATAATTTAAACAATCATGTCAAGGTGCAGAAGGGAGAGATCATAACAGCCTCCACCTCTTAAAGAGGAGACATCCCAATGACCATATAAACAATCAAGGACCTAACTATCCATGGAAACATAGTCACACTATTAACAATGGTTTCACTACTCAATCATAATATTAATTAGGAAAACCATTAGTTTACATAACAATTAAGTAAGAGGATGTAACACTCCATCCTAGTAGGATACATCTGATATTCTCATCATAAATTATAATTACATCCATGTATTTCATTTTTCCAAGCCATAATAAAAATGCATTATAAACTTACATGCCATTTTATGACACTCAAAGAATAATATGAAGCTATCACAAGTCATATAGCAATAAAGTCTAAACACATACCTCAACTCTGGGTATAATTTCATATTTATGATTCACATGTCATTTATTAACAAAAAAAATGGATAATCACAACCTTGGTAAAATGTTTAACAACTCTAAAATTGTTCTTAATTAACACAAATACCAATTCTATATTACCATTTTAACATATCTCTAAAGAAGACTATTAAAATTTAGCCACCCATATAGGCATGAATATATAGAAAAATAACATTACCAACCTTGGGAAAAAAATTTACCATCTCAATAAAGGCCAAGAAAAACCTATCATTACCTCCCAATCACACCTCTTTTAGCTAAAAGTTGGTGAAAGATAGGCAACTTCAACAAATTTCAATTATTTAGATAAAAAATTTACTAGAGAATCAAACACTAGTTATATGTCTCTCTTATCAAGAAGAGAACATACCACATAAAACTACATTATTTATGAAATAAGTTGTTAATTTATAATATTTTTAGGATTTTAACATATATCCAAACCTAAAATAGTGTCTCTACCAACATACATTATGCCTTATGCATATTTTAGCCAGTATTTAGCATAAAATGCTACCACAAGATAGTAAATCATTTTAAACAGTTACTTCCAAACCAACAAATATCATTCAAGGGATAGTGTATCATCCCACATTATCCAGATTGAATAATAAGAGAAGCTAACCCAAGCCTTACATGGTACCTAAAGGTTTAACGCATGGTCTCTAATAGCTTTGTGAGCTCACACGATGGTTATAGGAATCACAATTCTAGTATCATACTGCACTTACCTCATGACAACAAATAAAAGAAAGAAAATAAGGATGGGTACCCAAAAATATATAATATGCATAATTAGGACTTATAATGTTCATTTTGAACATAAAAATAACATTCTTTTTAGTCACGCATAAAAAATATAAAAAAAAATTCATACCAAAAGATATATTCATTAGGTGTTATGAGGTAATACCCTAATCACAATATGTTTATGTGCACATGCCAACATGTGTATGAATTTTAAAAACTAACTCCCTATTGATTTTCATAAACTTCCATAATGTAGGACCATTTAGTGCTCTTTATAAGGCTTACATAATGAAATTCCACATAGGCTATTTAATAACAACCTTTGAGAGGTAGCTAAAGGATCACCAAAGCATTAGGTAACCATTATAAAAGAGGGTCCCATGGCCAATATGTGGCTCTCTCAGTGCATACCTTGAATGAATTAGGCAACTAACTCATGCAAAGGGGTGGAGTGTATTTTTAGCCTATGAGAAAATCCACTCCCTAGCCCATACCCAATCTAAACCATTATGGAAAAACTGGTTCTTTACCTTGAACCTCATACTTGTGTTGATTTTCAAAACTAGAACAATGATGTGGAATAATGAAATGCATCACAACACCATACATTGGTAGCCTAAACAAGAGACTCAGCTTCTAATAAGGGAGTTATAAAACACAAGTACTTAGATTCCAAAATATAGTTTATCAACACAAAATCACATGTATAGCATAACTAGAATAATTTGAAGTCCAAATTAATATTACAAAAATTTCACACATTTCATGAGTTTAAGTACTTTCACACCTTACAAGGTTCATACAATATATAAACATAACAATGTCCATGAATGAAGGAGTTATGCAACATAAGTACACATTTTAGTAAAGGTAACTATTTTAAGGTATTTTACACATTAATAAAGTAAAACACATAGTTTGTGAAGCATAAGGGCCCATGAATCTACATTGGTCCACCTGATGTTAGATGTCATCCAAAATGCATTAGACATTCATCAATGTTATCACATAATCAATCCCCAAAAATCTTAACTTTCTCACTCAAATCAATCTCACTCAACCCATTAGCCCTCTAGTCTTGAGCCTCACCCTTATACCTCTCAAGATATCATACCTCAGCCTCATCAGATGGCTTGATTATAAAAGAAATCAATGGACATCCAATCATTATCTTAAAACTCCAACAACAAACTTATATCATGATTCAACTGATTGACTTAATCTAACCATGTCAAAATTCAAATGGTGATGCTTGTATTTAATGTAACATATAATTGGGAAAGGGTGAGCTTAACCAAGGCTTAAGGAGAGTACAATATCACAACTATGGGAATCATAATTTCCCATAATCAACAAGTTCAATCTGAACTTGTAATAAACATCCTCAAGGATTTAAGACATATCCAATGTCTTAATAGACATCTTCATAGGTGTCAAGATGAAGTCAAGTCTCATTAAACATCCCCATGGGTGTATAACCTAGCCAATATCAATCAACATACATGTGTAAGAAATCATATCCATGAATTAAACATACATTATAGACATAAAATTGATCCATGATGTCATTAAGCATGCCAAACTAGGTAACTTTACCCATTTTTTTGGGAGTTACAAAGACACTTGCTTCACCAATTTAATTCAAAAAAGGCTAACAAAACCAATCCTACCCTAGCTTAAATGCATAAGTTTTTAGTACTACATAATTTTTCCTATTTTAAGTATGCATAATAACATCCACTCAACCAACCAAGTAATAAAATAGATAACAAAGCCTCTTTGGTTTACTAAAAAATCTAATACATTGTATGGTCCAATGCCTCATAGTCATTATCATTCTCATAGAATTGTAGTATCACTACCCCTAGTCACTAGTTACACCCATGCCAAGCTAAAATCTAAGGTTATTTACGATAACTATTACTATAATGACATTATGAGAAGATTTTACATTAAAAAATTATTATAAATAGAAAAAGGAGTAGGGTATCCTTGTTATCCACTAACAAATCACAATGTGGAGACATTTCCACTCCACTAAAACCATCCATATCATGAACACTATCTAGCACACACGTGCAAGTTCATGGGTTCTCAACATCTCAAGACAATCCTTTTCATGAGAGGAGAGATCAAACTTTGTTTACTTTCCCATGTAATTCATTCCTTCTCACATACTATTATGCCTTCTAGGATTAGGTTAAACCCTTAGTCTTCCCTAGGTCATAATGATCCAAGTATATAAGAAAGGCTTATCCATACAAGCCAATCATAGATACCCAAACATCATTCCCCTAATTTTAAGAGTGAATCTTGTATCACCTAAATCCCATTTACCCACCCATACAAGTTAATGTTTGATAGGTGAGACTTGCCTTAATGAAACTAGATTTAGGAAGGGTTAACCCCAATCAAGGCTAGGGGGAGATAATCACTGATATGTAAGAAATTTAGATTCCATGGAATCATTTCTTCTAATAAATACATGGAACAATCTGGTATTAAGCAATAACAACATCACAACTTAAAATTTAGCTTGAAAGGCTAAGTGTCTTATGAATTACTTCAAAATTATACCTAAGTGGGATAACTCATTAGTCACCATGTAACAATTTTACCAATCCTAGAATTCCATAGAGAAAAAACACTACTCTTATACTAGATGAAACAACCCCTAAAAAAATTTTGATGTTGTATATCATAATAAACTTTGGATGCATAATGGACCCAAACCTTGCTTGCTGAAGCAAATAATACTTGCTTAACATACTCCCATATGTGCAACCAAAAAGTTTAACCTTAACATCTAATTTCATCATTAGTTCATAATTCATCTATATATATGGGAACCAATAAAACATTGTTCTGAACAACAATCAGGCAAGCATCGACATGTTAAAAAAATCAACTAACATCAATTTGAATATGTGAGAGTTAAAAAAGGTCTCTTAAGCACATAACAAGATATCATTTGCATATAGAGATTTCAATCAATCTAAAAGCAGGCTTGTCATGATCTAAAATAAATGATCAAATATACAAACAAGGTTAATTCATCATCAATCTAATAATGATATGATGGAAACCATTCATGGAATCAATATAAATGATTCCATATTGGAAAATAGCCAATATGATACAATAATTAATGGGAGATTAAAAAACCCAAGGTACATGGAAACCAACATATACATATACCCCATAACATTTATTATTTTATCAATAGATGTTTTGGAAAGGAAGATATATTAAATGTTCAACTTCACACTTACATAAGCAGTTTTAGCCAACCTATAATCAGGTCTTTATGTATGATCAAATTTCATAGCATTATCCTTTCATTTTATTAAGGAATTCATTAATGAATTAAATCACTTCATATAACATCATACTAAGTAATTTCAACATGAAGGGGTAGCATGTTTCACCTATGAACCAATATTCAATCATATAATGGTTCCAAATTTACTAGTTTACAAAAGCATATAAACATCAAGGTTTACACATGGTTAATTACACATACTAGATTCACACCAACAACCATTCTTACTTAATGAGAAAATTCCAGCCACCAAGGGGGTAAAACAATATTCAAATTCAGCTCATAAGATTAATACTCACAAGTAATATTCAGCCATATACATGTGTATAAGCTTCTAGAAAAAGAAGATGCATCCCATAACATTACTAGTTCATATTACAAGTGGTTCAAGGTTACTTTCTTCAATCATAAATAGTAGTTTGTCCCAACATTAAAATGGTCATACTCCCATAATGGGAAACCTTAAAAACTAATGCAATTCATCTAAAATTGTTCACATACATATATACAAGTTGGATCTTACATAAGTCTCTATATTCCATATGAATGTTGAAACCCAACTGAAGAATATCCCATCTACTTATGTTATCATAAGAGTAACCACCACATTAATAGATGAATTAAAAACAATATATGCATATATATCTAAGGATATCATTAGATAATATCCTTAAACAACTATTATACAAATTAAGATTTTGGATTACTATTGATCTAGGCCAGAATTTTCAAGTATGCCCAAATTGCTAGAATAAGAAATCTAGTTTCATACACAATCTCAATTCATGGACCATAATTAAACATATTAAGTGAATACATATAAAAAGTCCATAGTGATACATAAGGATTAATTCCAATCTTAAAATGGACACTATTGGTCCCCTTTTGCCTAAGTCTAGATTCATGCCAACTCAACAGACACTTCAATGCAAGGTAATCATTTATGATGATTATTATTTTGATATCTTTATACCAACTATAAGAATTGATGCACTCCTTACACCAGCTATTAGGTGGCTAAAAAATTCTATAATGTTTTTGGCTTATTCAAATAATGGAAGAATGTGTCAATCAGAATATGAAGGGTGCAAAGTAATGGAGCTAGTGGAATGATTTTGAAAAGCTCTAGCTTGACAATGAGTGTGCACATATCTACTCTAGTAGAAGGTGCTCCTATGGGCTATAAAATTAAGCTCAAACCCATATGTAATGAGGAAATTTTGATATTATGAAGCCTTATAGAATTGGTTCTAGAAATAACAAAGAAACTACCATTGAAACTTAGGACTAGCATGGATGTCCTTAAGGCTCCACATTGTAGTGTCTAGGATTGCCTATGAGCCTTTGGGCCTTTAGTAGTTTATATAAGCAATTACTATATTTTTATGATATGAACTATACTATATATTTAGAGCATTAAGGATATGAGGATTAGTTTAAGTAATACATGACACTCATAGGTTAATATCTTATCTTTGTAATTGAAATGTGCAATAAATGCTATGATTTTAATGATATAAATTTAATTTGAATGATTTTATTTACAAGATTTGATTCACTGTATTCATGACATCTTTGTAATTTAGGACAATGTCAGCATATTATGTGGTTTAAGTGTAGGAAATATATCATTCCAAACCTTGATACTTGTGCTTAAACTACTAACCCATCATGAAATATTTATCTAAGATACTCCATTGAAGCCTCCAAGAACAAGATAGACTCTAAGCATGATAAAACATATGCTTGTTCCTATAAGAATACAAAGTAACCTGAGATAGACTTATGCCTATATGAGCAAAAGTAGTTACCTAAATATGCTTTGTACCTATTAACTCTTAGCCTAGCCTATAAATGGCTTACACTGATGATCTTGAAAATGACATTATTTCAAATGACCAGGTCCCTTGACGAATGAGTTGCACCATTACACAACAAATCCAATGTAGGACCTAGTTATTTATCTACTACACTTCAGGTGAGTACATAAGGTTCACACATTATGCGAATTGATGTCAGTGTAGTTGAGTGACAAATATTGAGCACCATAGGTTTATTCCATGTTTGTGCCTAGTAATAATGAGTCTAGAACCAACTTAGTTAATTAGATAAGCACCTAATAGAGTAAATGAGTTAGACAAACAACCCCTTTTCTATAACATTTTATTTCTATTTCAAGGGCCTATGTTGAATTTTATTTATATAATGGTGGAAAATAACAATTCTCTAACTCTCCATCAAGAACATTAAGCACTATTTGGAATAGGTGGAAGACAACTTTATATTGAAGCATCCATCCTATAAAGAATAGAAGCTAAGGAAGTAGGTCCAGAAAACCTATATGATGATCTATATGAGGTCTTCTTTTACAAACTACCTAATCATGTGTACCAATAGTTGGCCACCTATGTGACCCATAGAAGATGAACATATGAACAATGCCTTGAGTGGATGAAGGAACACTTAGAAAATATTTAGAATATTGATTTGACTTGGACCATAACAATATAAAAATGGTGGCAAGGAGTGCTAAATAGTTACATGCTTGAGTTCATAGTATTGATGTAATCATACCCTAAATAAGTAGAGTATCGATTCTTATATGAGCCCAAAGGAACATTTGTGAGAGAATTTAGCATAGACCTTAAGAAGGTGATGTGTATTATAGCTTTGAAACTTTAAGAATGGAAGGATAAAGTCCTTTCACATGTGAGTAGTATAATTGGGAAGAAGGGTATGTGTAGGTAAAGTGCAATGGAAGGGGATGAGCAGATGGACACCTAAGAGCTCAAAAGATAGAATTATAATAAGAAAAGGCACAAGTGTTAAGAATATATAGAAATTGGAAGTGTTAAGAGAACTTGTAATGAGTGGGAAGGGCATGGGGAAAGATCTCTTGAATTATAACAATGCCAAGAAGAGAGAAACACTAAAGCCATAGATTGAGCTCATTAATTAATGGGTGTAAAATAATATGGGTTCCTATCAAATCTTACCATTAAAAATGTGCTATAAGTGCATACCCTATTTGAACCTATAGCATAAACTCATAAATTGGATCCTCCTCAAGAAGAAAGAAGAGTGATAACTGACCCTATTATCAATATTGAATTTGATTGGTTTACATATTTGGATTAAAATTGTGTGATTGAACAAGTTATTCCTTACAAGGAGATAATTAAGGATACCTCAAGTCATTTGGGTGCTAACTTGACAACACATAACATAAGTGCCAATATTTTGGTTCAACAAATGTCAGCTTTATAGACATGGCAAAAACCCATAGGAAGTGTCTCGATACCACAAGTCAATAGTAAAGTGCCTTCATCATCTTCAACATTGGTATTCACCATAGGACTAATGCATAACCTAATGGATGGAGTCCTAAGAGTGTAACCACCAAGTCAAGTACTGGGTAGATAAGTACCTTATATGTTAGTGCCCCCCCATAATAAATATATAATGAGATGGAAATGCAATTTCTAGAATATTACAACATGTAAAATGACACAAAACATTTGTTAAAATGTGAGATTCAATGGTGTGCTATGGGTATAATGCAATCAGAGCACAAAGAAACCTATTTCACAACTCTACTTGATCACACTCATACCTAGTATAGGAAATTTTATCCTCACTAGGCCATGATTGATTATGACATTTTGAATGAAGCATTCTTTAAGAAATTTGATATTCTCGATTTTAAACACCATAGCATCACCATGCTTAAGGAAATTATCCAAGGTATATCATAGAGTGTTCACATACATTATGCTAGGTTTAAAAGTATCCTTTAAAATATTCCCTATGACATCTATCCCTACCATCATGTGTAATGGTTTGTTGGAGGCTTTCTAGTACCCTTCATAAGAGTGATTTCTATGAAGACATTTAGGTACCCCATGAAGTGATAGAATCTACACTCTAGGCTGAGGTAATTGGGAGAACTGACATAATAATCACCCTTTCATGGATGTGTAGATTACACCCATGACCTCCAAACTATAGGATATGACCACTAGTTCATCACAAGATGCTAAAATTGGATTATGGTGCACAGACTATGAAATGGAAGGACATAATAGAAACAATTTCCCTCAAAGGAATGTGCACACATTGCTTCTAAACTATAAATTTTTCCATTAGGGACATGATGTTTGTAATTTACCATTATTATAATGCATCAGTTAGGTTAACACAACCCTCTATTACAATTTGTGAAATACCTACACTCATGCCACAACTAATTATTGAGTAATTGAAGAGATGCACAAAAACATGGAAAAAGGTGCAAGGTAGGAAACTATAATAGATGGAGGGTAGGTTAACCAAAGAAATGAGGGATATGGATAAAAAATGTTTGATATAGGACATAAAGAGGTGCTATAGGCTGAGGTGGAGGATATGGTGGATGAATATTACCACTATTATCATGTTACAAGTATGGCTTGATCGATCATTATCAATGTGACTTCCCAATGCATCCAACATGAGGATATTATTGAGGACCACATTTGATCAAGGAATTCCATAACGTATATAAAAATGTTAACTAAGGCTAGCTCAACATAGATAAAGGTGTAAGAATGATCCAGTATGAGCCAAAAGTAGAGAAATGGAATCCAAATATTCAACCAACCCACATGAAGCCAATCAAAGTGTAGGAAACTATTCATAGTGGATTCACCACTTAGCCACCAATTATACTAGTACCAAAGTTTCACCTAGATTATTTGGAATTGACTTGTACTGAGTGTATCACATGGTTGTAACCCAAAGTCATGCCTTACCTTGACCCTACATGTCATAAGGATGTCTTATAATAGGCCATGAGTGTTACTCAAAACTTGTAAGGAGAACTCCAACTAGCACAAGATCTAGAGGTGAAAGTTGTTACCTCATGCAAGAATAAAGATAATTAAGAGGTTGATGTATAAGAGATAATATATATCATATGCCTTTTAAAGATATAATGGATGTTTCCCCTATTGAAGAATTTTATTTTAGAATATTTCAGTTAGAAACTAGTTGAAATTAATGCACCACACATGGATAGGACATGAGAGGCTAGGCATACATAAAATGCATAGTAAGATCAAGAGCTCTTGGTGAATGCCACCATTGATGTATTGTCTATACGTGAGGTCCTCATGTACATAGGCACTAAGGTCAATATCTTGACAAAGAATGTATGGGACAAGATGGATATGCTATCCTTGAGACCTTCCCATCGTGTGTTTTTCATGGCCAACAAATCTAGGATATAGCCAATTAGAATTCTAAAAGGTGCCATTATAGTTATTATGGGCATAGAGTTTCATGGTTACTTCAAAGTGATAGAATTGGATAATCAAGATAATTATCCAACACTCTTGGGAATGACATGGTACTACATGAATAATGTTGACATGTGCTTTAAGAAGTTTTGCTTGATTTTTTAAAATGGTAAGGAGAGGGTCATGATCCCTCTCTCAACTAATCGAAGACCCCCTTATGTATAAAGTGTTGATCTCAAAGATAAGATCAACCATATCTACAACATCCTAACATAAGGGACTAAAACTATCAACCCCAATGACCAAGGCATGATTTCTTAAGATGATGGATAGTTAGCCTCAGACATTACCGATGTAGCTTGTGACCTATTGGTAAAATAAGCTTACAAAACCATTGGTTAGAGGTACCACATAATGAGTGTCAAGGTTCCAAAAGCTATGAAGATTGTCTAGGCTAGATCAATCGCACTTATCAAAGAGGGGTAACTTACAATAGGAAGAAGGGAAACAAGGTGTTTTTCCTAAGAAAAGTTAAAATTATGGTGTTCTCATGATATGAGGGGAGCAATCCTAAAGAAGGGTATTTCTATGGCATAGAGTCATGCATCCTAAAAGAGAAAGATATAATGGGTGCATTGGTGTATACCTTGAGAATCATTATTTCTTATTAGTGGGTATTATAGAGGTCTAGTTTGACAACTTGGCAAGATTTAAAAGCATCCATCTATACTAAATTTAGAAAAAGAAACAAGGACCTAGGCATTTTGGCATACTTTGGTGATTCATATCTAATATCACACATACATTTATGTGAAGAAACATGGATTGATTGCAACATAAATTCCCTGAGGAACTTATGGGTGCATGCCTTCTACAAAACCTTAAATATGTGGGCATGAGCTTGGTATGTGGTCAATAAAATGCACCACAAGATAGCCAATTAGGAGGTTTTGAAGGATAATTTTATACACACCTTCTCCTTTTCCTCACATAACTTGGAAATGATCTATCCATTGCAAGTCATTTGAAGGGAAGTATTTGAGGACACTATAATCTTATAGGAACACCTAAAATATATGTTTAGGGAGAAAGGATTAATGATCCGAAATTTATTCTAAGATTAGACCCTCAATAATGACTTGATTGATAAATATACAAATGTTTAGAATGCATGGAATTATATTTCCTTGATAGGAAAAAGGAAGATCATACACCAAGTGGATGATAGTGACCTTAAAAAGGAAGACCCTACTCATTTTTAGATAAAAAACAATTAGGGGAGTAGGCAAGCTGAGGACACACATCATGAGATAAATAAGCCCTACCATGTGCCACTCAAGACCACGTAGGTAAATATCAACACAAGAGAACCAAAGGTGACTATTCTAGGTACATATTGGTTTGATGCATAATTAGTATGAATTGTGGATCTCCTAAAAGAGTTTCAAGATTTCTTTCCACATGATTATCATGAGATGAATTGTACCCACCCATCCCTTGGGAAAATGAGCATCAAACTAGTGGATGGTTCATGACTTATCAAGAAGAACCCCTACATAATTAACCCCAATCTCCATACAAAGGTCAAAATGGAGAATTACAGTACATTGGCAATAAGAATGATATGCCTAGTGTAAGAGTCAAAATGGGTGATCCCAATGGTGATTAGAATTAAAAAGGATAGGTGCATTTGTATTTTTTTGGATTACTAATTGTTAAATTCTAACTATGTCACTGATCCCTTCCCAACTCCATTCACTAATTAAGTCTTGGATGGAGTCACATGATGCAAAAATTATACTTTCACTAATGGTTTCTTTGGATAACATCTAGTCCAAATTAAAGAGGAGGACAAGCTTAAGAAAAACTTTGTGATAGAATGGGGTTATTTTTCCTATAATGTGATGTAATTTGGGCTCAAGGATGTATTCACCATATTCCCTAGAGTGGTCATCAATAAATTCAAGGATTTTATTCATAAGTTTATCAAGGTATACCTTGATGATTGAAATATTTATTGGCTTATAAGAGACTATAATGATAAATTGTGCCTCATATTTTAGAGGTGGAAAAATCTAAAAATATCCTTAAACCTTAAGAAGTACATATTTATGACACCTTTTACCACATTACTCAGGAAAATCATCTATAAAGATGGTCTACTTATCGATCCCATAAAGATTGCCATTATCATTTAGCTCCAGACTCTTTCCACACAAAGAGACAGTCATGCCTTTCTTGGATATTGTGGCTATTATAGAAAGTTTATAATAAGATATGTAAGTATCAAAGTATATCTAGAGGAGATATTATGCAAGGATGTCCCATTTTATTGGGGTGTAACACAAGAGGATAATTTTGAAACTTTGAAGCTCAAGTTGGCTAGCATGCTTTTTCTTCAATTTCTTGACTATATGAATCCATTCCACATCTATGTCAACACATCTAAGCTTGTAATTATTGTCATTTTGGTGAGTTCCTACAAAGGTAAGATCGATCATCCTATCTCCTTCACAAGTCATATATTCACCCTAGTAGAGAAAAATTACACTACCATCGAGCTTGATGTGTTAGCCATGGTCTACACCCTCCATTAATTTAGGTAATACTTGTTAGTGACCCCTTTCATTATATTCACAAATCATAAGTAACTTAAGTACCTTATGAATAATCCCATTCTCCATGGGCACATTTTTAGATGTATAGTCTATTTTAAGAATTTTAATTCTCAATTGTAGTGAAACCTAGGAATTAGAACTCAGGACCAAACCATTTGTCCTGCATTGACTCTAGAAATGTGACAACACCCATTAAAGATGAAATGTCAAATGCAAAAATCTATAGGGTATATTTCATCCCCAAAGACTTGGAATAAATATCCACCTTTGTAACATCTAGATTTGTTCCCCAAAACATGACAACTAAATAAAATAAGCAACTCACCATTCAAACCACCCACTTTTAGATCATTAGTGGGGAGCTATATAAATAAAATAGAGATAAATTCCTATATCCATGTGTTTTTTAACATGAAAGAGACTCAATTATATATGAGACACATGAGGGAATCATAGGAGGACATTGTGATGGAGATGCAATGATGCATAAAATGATACAATTAAGCTTGTGGTGGTTATGCCTATTCCAAGATGCAAAGAATTGTGTTAAGGCATGTGGTAAAATTGAGTGCATAGGGGAGCCCAAACATCAAGATGAGATACCTCTCATCCCCATTCTTTCCTAGGAACCATTCAAGAAATGGGCCATTGATTTCATTTGGCCAATTACTCCTCATCAAGGTGTAAAAGAGTAAGGTATATTCTAGTGATGATCAACTATTTCATTAAGTGTGCTTAGGTAGGACCTACTAAAAATTGTACTACTACCACTGTTACATGATTCATATGGGATAAAATCATAATTATCTATGGGTTCCCACTCATTTTAACTAGCAACAGAGGAACACATTTCCTTAATGAAAATGTGAAAATCTTGTTGGTTGAGTAAATGGTGATGCACCATAATACCACCCCATATCATCCCTAGATAAATGATACAATTAAGTTATTCAATAAAATCTTAGGAGTGTGCCTCACAAAAATATGCAACATTGGTTGCAATTATTGGCATGATCAAGTGTCAATGGTATCATGGGCATACCACATAACCTACAAGCACTTAAGCAAAGCTACACCATTCTAAATGGTGTTTAACATTAAGGAAATTCTACCCATGGAATTCTTGGTACCATCATTGTGCATTATGTGAATTCATCACCTAGATGACTAAGCTTCATTGAGTATAAGGCTTGAGGACTTAGAGTGGTTGGATGAGGTGTGTGCTCGACTAAGGTAGAGCCAGTAGATTAAGAAGGCACACCAAAAGTTTTGGCATGATATTCATATTAATTATAAAGTACTAACTAAAGGTGCATTGGTATTTCTCTATGACTCTAAGTACCTAAGGCACTTGAGCAAGTTGTAGATAAGCTAGATGGGCCCATATGTCATCCACCAAAATTTGGATATAGGCACATGTAAGTTACACATGTTGTTTTACAAAATGATCCCTTGGAATTTTAATGGTAACTAATTGATGCCATATCGGCAATAAGATGGTGCTTACACCATTATACACTAACTTCTCAATCACAAGTTGATTTGTTATGATGACTTGAATGATGTTTGGTGCAAGCCAAACATCTATTTGTATGTTATGATTTTTATTCTTGTAAAGTGATTAAGTAATACTTTCAATCCTATATGCGAAATATTTTTGTACTTCTATGCATAACTTTAGTCAGGTGAGTTGAGTATGGATGCTTTCCAAAGTTCTTGAGGTTAGACACCTATGTTTTTGAGTGCATATAACTTTCTAGACACCTATGTTTATGATCAACAAGGGAAAAAGAGAGGCACAAAGGGTGATCATGCACATAAGATGAGAAAAAGGTACATAAGATGAAAATGCATAAAAGCAGATAAAATATTCACACTATGATTGTGCATAATAGATTAAAGGAGAATGAAGCATTGGAGGACTAGTTCAAATGATTTGTATGGTGTAGGATAGGACAAGACAAAGAGATGAAAGTGCATAAAAATTGACAAAGATAGGAAAATGTGCTTGAAATTAAATCACAATAGGAAAAGATGGAACCATGGAGGTTGAATCATGCACATGTGAGGCATTGTGCCTATGTTTCCATAAGGAAGGTAAAGGTCATGTCAAGTGAATAAAGCATAGGAGAAAAATTATCAGGACATGCTAACATCCAACCAAATTGAAGTGGGAAGTGACTATTTGAAATACATGTCACTTCACTAGAAATTCCATTAGAGGATTTATTGAGGTGATGGTGGAGGCATAAATATCCACATTAAAGGCATAGGTGGTAGTGGATTTTTCTAGATTTCATGGGATTTTACAATTTTCATTAACTCTAGATGCCACCATGTCATTAATCATCTACAATCAAGATGGTAAATAAAATTAAGGGTATAAATCAATGATAGGCTAACTAGTTTAGGTTACAAACCTTGAGATAATTTTCACCCAAAACTAGACTAGCAAACTAGAGTTGAGGTAAATAAATGCTATTAGAGTGAACCCTTGAGCACCCATGGATGCCAAAAGTGAATGATTAAATAGAGAGAGAAATTGCATTCACTTTGAGATTGGCATAGAGAAGTGTGGGGCATGAATTATGTAATAACTAGGTAGAAAAAAATAAAGTGACATCAAGGCCACCATTAATGGAACACAAAGCTCAAGAGTTGAATTCACAGTCATAGACCTCACTACTATGAGAAGTGCCAATAAACATTAGAAGCCTTAGAAAAGTACATAAACCATGTTTCAACACTAGCTAGTTCAGAATGGGGAAGAATCACATTATTTATATCCCATTATAGACATAAAAGGATGCCAAGAGGGCATGGATGATAGAAGAAGTAGCTGGAGTAAAAAATAAAGTATAGTGGGTAGAGGCACTTAGTGTCATCGAGGTTAATTTAGAGGTTCTTGTAAAAATGCCTTACCAATAAATGTAGTTTATTAAGAAGGTATTGGTAGGAGAGAGTTAGGAATATTTCATGTACACCTATCAGTTAAAGGAATATAATGACTATACCTCAAACAATGTACAAGATCTATCACAAGATTGGGTGGTGGATACATGGGCAAAGACTGAAGTAGGCATGACACTATTTGATGTCTCCATTTGAGATAGATTGGTGAACATCAACCCAACTCAACTCTATGAGTTTACAAGTTTTAAGAAGGTAGAGGAACTTGTGTAGTTCTTCCTCTCATGAATCCATGGGGACCACTTCTACTTTACAAGAAGGTGCATGCAGTTATCAACCAACCTCATTGGAAGAATCATCAGGCTCTTAAAATCTAGTTTATACATCCACTTGATGATGGAATATGATTCATAAGTTGAAAGGGTCAAAAAAATCCTAGGGTACTACAAAGGAGGTTTCTTGTTCTCAATCAAAGACATTAAGGACCCCAAAATGAGGAAAACTATGTACTTCATGAGTTTGAAACTATGCCATGGTGGTCAATGGACTGACAACACCAAAGCGTACCTATGCATCACCTAACACATGGTGTAGGGGGATAAGTTTGATATCACAAAGTTCATTATAGAGGAAATGGTGAAGAATGTGCTTGAATGTCATATAATGTGGGAGACCTTCTGGTGGGGTTTGATGTTAGTTTTAACTGTGATGGAGGAGATCGACATGCTTGATGGAGATGAAGATAATCTTTGGGTATTCTTGGCACACCAAGACTCCCTAGTGTATAAATACAAAAAATTCACTTGTCCCCCGCCACCTTATCCCATAAGTACAAGACTATATCAATGGGGTGGTGCAACTAGTATATCAAAGCATTTGGGGAGGAATGGTGCATCCTAGAGGATCTCTCCCTAAAAAAATTTGGAATGAAAACCTTCATTATTATAAAGAACTTATATGTAGTACACCTAATGATCACAAATGGAAATTGATTTAGCTGGCTAAAGTTCTCCTTTGCATTTTTAGCCAAGTACTTCAAGGATGCACTTAGAATAATTCCTAATATGTAATTTTTGGACATCCTAATGAAAACCATGGATTTAAAACATAGTTGGTTGTGACACCAATATATGAACCTAAGAGGGAATGATACCAAGGATAAGGAGGATAACTTAGATCACATCCACATCCATCTCCTCTAAATGGAAGTCATACTCAGGAACATCCACATGCTCTACTATGAGATGAAGTTGAGAAAGAAGGGTGCATGCCCCAAGATGGATGATGACCTCCCCCTCTAAATTGGTGATGAAGGTTATCTATAACTAGTAGTGTATAATAAGTTTCCTTTAAATAAAAAGGGGGAGACACTTGAGGAGATGCAAGATCAAATGTGATTAAAGATTGCCTTTGATTATGAGGCCACTCCTTCTACATGAAAGAAGATGCACATAGCCTTCACATCAGGGATTATTTTGTGCAAGCTAAGGGAGAAGAAAAAAAAGTCAAAGGGGATAATTATAATGCCCATAATAACCTCAGAATAGATAGAGGTACAAGAGGCACATGAGAAATTAGAATCTAAAGAGGCACATGAAGAGATGGAGGAGGAAGGAGGGATGAAATTTTACATTGTCCAGGAAAAAGTAATAGAAGGAGATCCTAGTATCAAATATTTTTAGGAGGCCATCCAAGGTGGCACTACTAATACACTTATAATGGAAAAAATCTAACTAATACTTCATCCAAATATCCCTCCATATAGTCTCCACTAATTGAGGAGGAATAAAGAATCTAGTGGAAGAAAATGAGCCTCATCAATGAGCATATAAAGATGGTGCTAGAGCTAGAAAAGAAAAGAGCAGCCATGAAGACATGTCGCATGACTCAAGAAGAGATTAATAAGGTTGAGGTTAAGAATATAAGGGCTGAGGAAGAAAATACTATGGAAATAATAAATATGTTGAAGGCAGAGAAAAAGAAAGCTTAGGAGGAAAGGGCCAAGAAAGAAAAGGAAGAAAAGAAGGTTACCACAAGCATAGAACTAATGAATGAGAAACCAATAAAGGTGCCTAGTTCCCCAATTAACATAGTAGAATAATATACACCACAAGCATTCCCAAGTACTAAATGGGAAACTAGAGATAAAGAAGGTGATGATGGTGATTTGAAGTAAGAAATGGAGAGTGTAATGGAGACCCAACAAAGGCAAGAATAAGGCAAAGTTGGCACTGAGGAGACACCCATGGAAGTTAGAACCAAAGAGCCATAGGAAGAATAAATAGACCAAGGGAATAATTCAAAGGAAGAACCCCTATAAGAGAAATAAAATGAAACCTCAGATGGAAGCATCAAAGAAAGTGATAGTGCCAATGAAGAGGAATAAGAGCAGATGGAGTTGGTTGTCACTAAAGAAGAGGGCACTGAGCCAAGCCTAAGATAAAATGTGTAGAAGGGGTGGACCAATGAAGATTATTATATGTTTGAATACATGTCCCTCTAGAGATAACACAATAAACTTGTGCCAATAACTATCATTTTCCTTTTATAGTTATATGGATGAGCCTCATTTTGAGGTTCCATAAAAGGCTTTATTGGGTGTAGATAAACTAGAGAAAGGGTAGGATTTCCTTCTCATAAACCATTGTATAATGAACCTAGTTAGGTCAGCCAATGTATGCATTTGAATAGACTCTAAAATACATAGAATAACATCATCAATGATGTCAGAGATTCAAATTTGAAGAATATCACATTGGAAGCAAAATATGAAATAAAGACCATGAAGTTAAAATTGCAATAACTGGTTCAGCATGTAGAGGAAGCATAGACATCCCTTTTGGATGGAATTGACACTTCAAGCTTCTCAATTTTTGATAAGGTTTGTGCACTAATGTACAAAATTCTCCCAAGGTTAAAGGTAGAGCCAGTGATAGAAGAAGAGGAGAACCCATGCATTGTAACAAAGAAAGAACTCTCTATAAATATCAAAGACATGGAAGACCTCTTCATAAAACTAGAAGAAGGCACAAAGGAAACTAACATAATATTCATGAAATTATCTACTAAAACATTAGTCATTGATGCATGCCTCAAACATGTAAAGTGGGAGAGGGAAGAGATAATGTCAAAGGCATACACTATTACTAGGATCGAGCATGAAAAAATCATGGTAAAGGTCAATACCTTGAGCTTCCAAATCAAGAACCAGGAGCAAAACCTAGAACTCTTCCAAACCTTGCAAATAAAGGCCAATGATCAAGGATCAATATCAAATAGATGAGTGACAAGGGTAAAGGAAAGGCTAGAGGCCTTTAAAAAATAATTAAATAAAACCAATGTGCTTTCACTTAGTGCTACCTTAATAGAGATTGAAAGAATTTTTTGAAGAAATTAATCTCACTATCAAGGGATTTCAGGACTTTAGTGCTAAATTAAAGGAGAAAACACCAAATTTCTCCACACTTAGGGCATTGAAAGACTAGTTCGAAGATGGACTATAAATTTTGTGTGAGGTAATTTTGGGCCTCTTTTTACCTAAGTTTGGATATATGCCAATTTAATAAACACTTTGACATGAGTCAATCATTCAAGATGATTGTTATTTTGATATCTTTGTGCAAGCTAGAAGAATTGACACACTCTTTATTATAGCTAGTAAGTGGCTAAAAAATTCTATATTATTTTAGTCATATTCAAAGAATGCAAGCATGTAGAGATCACAACATGAAGGATGCAAAGTAATGGATCTGGTGGAATGATTGAGAAAAGATCCAGCTTGGCAACTGATGTGTGGAGTTCCACCTTGGAAGAAGGTGCTCTTATAGGCTATAAAAGTGTTGATGGTTCAAATTGCACTTGTTTGTAACACCAACAATGGGAAGTTTCAAGATGTGGGACTTGCAACTTGAAACAACCTCCAAATTTTTAAGAAGCTGGTCTCTTCTTTATATCAAGTGTATACTAGGAAAAGGGATATGAATTTTAACAGAAACACAAATGCAAAGAAAGAAAATCTAACTATGGTAATGCACCTAAATGTAATTCAACCCTTAATCTGAGCATAGTGAAACTATATGTAAGATTCAATTACATTTAAGAGCAAACAAGGCATGATCAATGTAAAAGATGAAAACAATAGAAATAGAGGCTCACAACTTACTGCTTTTCCAGTGACATAGAAAATATCAACAAAGGCACAGGATTCAATCTTCTTATTAATTCTCTAGTCATATAAGAGGCACAAAAACATGCATAGTTACATGAACTTTCCAACTTAATAAAATAGAACAAAGTCAAATGATATTCCCAATCACAGCTCTAAAAAGTCTAAAAACTCTTGACAACACAACCTAGACTACTTTTGTACTGACACAGAAAATATGAACAAAGGCACAGGGTTCAATCTTCTTATTAATTCTCTAGTCACATAAGAGGCACATAAACATGCATAGCTACATAAACTTTCCAACTTAAGAAAATAAAATAAAGGCAAATGATATTCCTAATCACAGCTCTAGAAAGTCTAAAACTCTTCACAACACAACCTAGACTACTTTTACATTGACACAAAAAAATATCAAGCAAGGCATAGGATTCAAATTTCTTATTAATTCTCCAGTCACATAAGAGGCACAAAAACATGCATAGTTACATAAACTTTCCAACTTAAGAAAATAGAACAAAGGAAAATGATATTCCTTATCACAGCTGTAGAAAGTCTAAAACTCTTGACAATTTCTCTCTAAAAATTCTCTCTAAGTATTTGATGATGATCTTCTGGTGATATCTGCACCAATATTTATAGCCTTGGATTCACTCTAGATTGTCTGCGTGTTCCCAATCTAATGGCCCAACTAAAATCTAACTATACTAGAAGTGTCTAATAGAAGATATTTCTTAGATTCAAAAATGCTCTATCTTTTAGCAGTTCATTGGCTGACACAGATCGTAGGACGCTCCCTTCTATTAAATGGAAGAGACACTTGGCCAATTCCTTGAAAACCTCTTATTACTTTCTCTTTATTTAGGATGCATCTAAAAATGACACTTGGTGTGTTTTACAGCACTTACTGAAGACACACGACACTTTTTGTGTAACTTATACTCTTTTTGTGTCTTTGCTTAGGAGTGTTCCACCTTTGACACCTGTCATAATCTACTTCTTCAAAACTTTAACAACTTATAAAAAATAAGACCCACAACATTTTTCACCTAAGCAACTTTAAAAAGGGCATAGCGACAGGTGGCAATTTTCACTTGCCTCAACAAAAGACATGTGGCAATATCTGCTTTACTTAACTAGGAATATGTGGTGATCTCCACTACTTTTAGCCACTTTTTGATAAACTTGTAAAAGGTCACATGTGATGGTATCTGCATCACTCTATTTATATTATAGAAACAATCAGGCCTCATTTCATATTTACATAGATAGTGACACTTGGTGGCTTTCGCTTGCTTTAGAAACAAAAACTGAGACCCACCACAGTCTTTAATATATTAGTGAAACAAAATGAAGATAATTCATAGGTTGATATGTGGTGGCTTCTGCTCTCTTCAGCTGAGATACGTGGCATCTTCTATCACTTTTAGAAAACTAAAATTGGAACCTTTCGTGATTTCCACTTAGCGCCCTCTACCTTATCTTGATACTTAGCTTATTGAAAGAAACCTTTGAAACACATATGAGACATGGATGCTAACACTTGTTGTGTTCCATTGAGTTACTATGAGATACGTGGCAATCTCTACTTTACTTATAAAAATTGTAAAAGGTGCCTCAGCTGATGACACTTGGCAGCTTCTGCCTGACTTCAACACTTAGAGAAAAATGAATAAAAAGGAAATTAGAGCTCACACTCTATTTCAAAATTTGTCATCTTGAACCAAAATATGTGGGTATGTGGGAACAAAATTTTGTAGTGTGAAAATAAAAATCAGAATGAAACATAGAGTATTTTTCACTCTATAGTTATTGGTGACCCCAAGGACTTTTGAGATTACTCAAAAAGAAACCACAACTCCCACTAGATCAAAATTTCAAAATTATAGCTTCAGTAATGCTATTTGGTAGGTAGACCACTCATCGTCAGATAACCCCTATTTATTCTATAATTTATTGAAGGCTAAATCAAGGTTAATAATATCCTTGTGTGAAAAATTATACAAAATCTAAACTGTAGCCTTTAATTTGAATTCGAGTTGGGAAATAGGAATCAAAATAGCTTCTACTTCAGGGACTAATGAATCATCCCTTAAATCCTAAAAATATGTCTGATCATTCTGTTTGGCCAATAGGAAATGTTCAATTTCATCAACCATTAGCATCGTGTTGTCATCAAGAAATGGAGAAGGAAGACCTAATTACACTAGATCTTCAATGTGCTATTTCATTTCACTAATTCCTTCTTTCATGACATCGAGGAGCTCTCTACAACTGATGGCTCTGAAATTACAAATGAGAACCTCGTTCACTTGCTTAGCAGTGACCATTTTATTCTCAATTCCTACTACTAACAACGTTCCATCTGTTGCATCATAAAGCTTCTACAACAATGTTTTAGAGTCTAATACTCTTACAGAAACTATAGCCAAAGTGTTTGCAACTACATTCTCTAGCTTTTCACACAATTTCTATGCATTTAGTAAGAAGGTGAGAGAAGGCCTTAGCTGACTAATCTCTGAAGAGATTCTTTTCCACATGGATTCATAAATCTCCTTCATCAAACTTAACACTCTAACATTATTTGACCTATTGGCCAGCTCCAGTGTTAATTGTGCTACTCTTTATTGCTTGGCTTGAAATTGGGCTTGTATAGCCACAATATTATTTTGTTCAGCCAGCAACTTCTATTGTAATTGAGTAACCTACAATATGCATTCCTCACATTTATCTTGCAATGCTACCTTTTCGCACCTTAGGGTTGTTACTACATCCTTTACCTATGTTAGCCCTACTTTTAAGGAATCATTTTAGGCCTAGACTACCCTGTGAGTTTGAAGAGAAATAATATCTTGCAACTATTTATTCAGATTCTCTATTTCATTGTCTTTTCTATTGATCTATGTGGTCAAACTATTATATTTTGCCTTTTCCTTGTCTAAATCAGCCTCCATCTTTTTTAGCCTCCTTGATGTCCTCAAGTAGTCTTTAGTAACTACAAAATTTGATTTGGTTAGCAGCTCAATTTTGTCGTGTGGCCTGAACAGGGACATATCTATGGCCATGACATTCATTGTGTAGTCTTTCGGCTGCATCTACTCAGTTGGCTTGATTACATTTGGTGACAAATGAGTCACCATTAATTACTATTGAATGGGGTCAAATTGTGACCACAGATTGGGTGTAGTCAAGGCTTTATTTTCCTTGATCTTCTTTTTCTCTCTTCGGGCTTTTCTTGCCTTCCTAGCAGCATCTGCTTGGGTCTAGAAGGTAGGAGAGGCAATGTGCCCACCTAAAAAAGGATGTCCCTATGGCAAACCATATTGAATAGCCAATTATTGGCTA
The DNA here is from genome assembly GCA_037957365.1 of Torreya grandis. Classification (NCBI taxonomy): domain Eukaryota; kingdom Viridiplantae; phylum Streptophyta; class Pinopsida; order Cupressales; family Taxaceae; genus Torreya; species Torreya grandis. Next base: position 264,916 of record JARHVA010000369.1, read on the forward strand.
TGGGAAATCTAAGGGGGAAGTTTCTTGGGAATAGAAGGGGAAAAGTGAGGTAACATTAAAGCTTGAGCAAGGATAGATGGGGCGAACTGAGAAATGGGAATGATAGAGGTGGTAGGGGATTTCTTCTGGCTAGATGGAATCATCATGCCAATAGGATAAGAAAGAGATTGAGAAGGAGAAGGAGGAATAATACTTACCTGAGGGGCAATTATAGTACTCTGTAATTGGCATTGTGGGGGGTCTACCTCCTCTTCTGAATCAAACTGAAACTACACCCTCTTTCACTTCTTGGGTGTCTCTTCTTCTAGCTGTGTTTCTTTTCCTTCCACATCTACTACTACCATTAGTGATGCTTGTGGAGAATTGGGAATTTAAATAGCTGATGCCGATGGGGGATCTTTTGGTGGTGAAGGCACCACACTCTTTTGCTTTTCCATAATGCTGAGAGATTGGGGCCAAATTGATACAGTTACTATAACTGTAGTTTGCACTGAGGCCTATGACTCTTAGCTTGATCCTACTCTAGCTTCTATCTCTACACCCTATGTCGACAAATTGCTTGTGTCAAAGCTAGATATAGGGGATAGATGGCACTAATCCCATAATTCTTCCTATCTCTCATATGTGTCCATGTTCCCAAAAGAATGAGTTATCTAAAAAATTTCTTGCCTATATTTCCAATAGGCTTCTATTTTCTCAGCATCCCAATCTTTATTCTTTAATGCCCTTCTTAAGCCAGAATTCATTATGACTTTAGAGTCAAAATCCCTCTACTTAACATATAATGTTTCCCAGGGTCTATTTTGTGAAAGGGGCAAATCTGTTAATTTAACATAAAATCCAGGAGCATCTTCTCTAGAATTTTTCCTATTTTCCCAAAAAGGGTGACCTTCATGTGAAAATCTAGTTGCAAATCTATTAGTCCTTATCCAAGAAGCTATGAAACCATTTGGGTCATATACCCATTTGTCTTTAACTAGCAGGAAACCCAGGAAGGCTAGTTTTCTAAGCAGCACAATCTTAATGTCTCTGGCTTCTAATACCATGCTGGTTGTCATCCATGGAAGGTCATACATTTTCCTCTTCATCTTTCTAGAGCCATATTCATTATCTACTATAGATACCTACCTGGTGACCTCTAAGAATGATAACCTAAGAGTCAAAATCTTAGGGGGCAACATTGGTTCCCCATAAAAACAATGGACTCTTATAATTGTATGGTGAGATCCAAAATAGAAATCACAAGGAATTGGGCAACTGGCCAAAAGGTTTGAAACCCTTGGGAATAGTCTATTCATAACTAGTTTGGGGCTAAGGTGAAAAAAAGTAGGGGTAACAAATAGTTCCCAAAATTCATATGGGTCTCTAGTTTTTGATAAAATATGTGTCCATGCAGACATAGGAATGGTCTTTTGTAAATCAAAACTTGGGTCATGCATATCAAGATGCATACGTTGGGCAAAGATGTCAGAGTTATGATACAACATGAGGTGAAACAAATAAGAAGAGTACCTAAAAACTCCTTTTTATTTGAAATGGGCTAGTTGTTCCACCATTGAGTACGCAATTTGTTCAGAAAAGTCAAGTTGATACTCTTGAGTCTTGTCGACGGTCTTCAGCCTGAAGAGGATAGCCATTTGTTCTCCATAAACTACCATATCATCCTTCATGCCATAGATGAAAGCCATCATAGATAGTGCATCTTGGCTAGCTTGTGTGAATTAGGCTCTTACTATAGGGAGTGTAGTCACAATAGTGTCATCATTGCCTATTTGTAATTCAGATCTTAAGAACCTCAACTGAGTATTGATGTTTTCCCATGTTCTTTACATTTTAGCAATAGTGGGAAATGTAGTTGTCTTATCATGATACAGGGCTAACATGTCCCTAATAACATGCAATGTGATTTGCATTGTGAATGGACTCTGTTGAATGGTGATTTAGGGTGCATGGAACAAGTCTGTGCATAATTTGACCAAGTCAGGGCATGGATGTACAGCTGGGACAATGAATTTTACCAGTTGTGAAGTCCATATCCTCATGGAAAATGTCTCATATTGCCCTACTCTAGCCCTCTATAGACACCTTTGATGTGCCCCTTATCTAAGAGTTTTGCTACTAGCTCTTTGAAGAATTGGGTCCATGGCTCCATCTGCATAATCTTTTATCTTTACTAGGTCACTTGCTTGACCAACTTTAGGGATTTTGGTCCATGAATAGGTCTTCAATGGTTGCATGGGAGCTGAAGCATATGACTTACTTGCAAGAAACTTGTCAAGGGATTCATACATCTTAACTCCTTATTGTGAAGGTGGTGTTCCCTCCATCTCTATATCTATTCTGTGATAACTGGTATGAATTTTTGCAAAATAGAAACACTTTCACTGAAGCAAGTTTACTAGGCACTAAAAATGCAAGTAGTAGGATATTTTCTCACATATGCAAGAATGTTTGAGAAACTGTAAGCTTTAACTCTTGCTAAGAGGTATTTATTGACCTATTAAGTCTTAAAATGGCATTAAACTTGGATAACCGTTAGAAAATCTTACTCAATCTTTATGGGATAGTGAGATAGACACGTTATGCAAGTGGCAATGCAAGGTACCTTGGGGATTTTTAAATATTTGGAAGATATTCAATGCATTGAGAAATTTTGAAGATTTTGAAAAACTCTGAGCTGCTAACTATGTGTTCAAAGAACACTTATTTAAAAGAAAAGTGGGAAAACAAAATGGGAAAACAAAGCAATACAGAAAGGGGAAACTATTTAACTATAATACATTAACCAAGTATCTTTATCTCCCTCCTGGATCAAAAGAAGAATTTCTAAAATCTCTTTCTTGACAAGATGACTTATGTTGTTGGACAAGTGTTTGAATTGGATGTAGCTCTCGTAAATTGTTTTCTTTGTATGACACATTGATTGGCCTGCATTTGAGTGAGTTTGAGTCAAACCTGATTCCAACATATATAAACTCTTCTTATTCTTGGAAGCTTATTGAATGTTAGTTCTTGATACTGGCATGTCTTATCAAGAAATTAATGACTATTTGCTCATCAATAGAAGCCCTTTGATATATATCATTTATTGGCTTATTTCCTTCTACCTCAAACTTAGGTTCTATTGCATGATCATCCTCTTTAATGACTTGAAAATTACCAACCTCTTGAAAGGATAATTCTGAAAGTTTTCAATAATTTTGCATATGTAATTGAGTCTCAATGTTGTCTTGTTCATCTGCAACCATCTCACAGCTTCCTTGAAAAATAGTATAACCTGACCCAATGATTTCAAATAAATCATTCAAATCATGATCAAGGAAATGTCCATGCTCCTCCACATCATCTTGCAAAGTAAGAAGAAAGTCAGAAATTATCTCTTCATTAGAGTTTAAGGCATATGCTTGTGACTTCTCACTCAAAATATTGAAATCATGTTGAGAGATCTAAGAATTGATACAAGAGGTATCTTTTGAATTTTCTTCCCTTAAAGCATTTGGGATTTTATGATCTTCCTCAAATATGACGTAAGTACCCAGACCCATGGAGTCATAATTTCCATATGGGTCACTTTGCATCATAGCTAATAAATGATCATTTTCCTCTTCTTGATCATGTTTAGTCCATTCAGCTAACTCCTCAATAAAAACCCTTTATTCTTTATTCATCATAGCATGAACTGCCTCTAACTTTGTAATTGGTTCATTGGTGATGTGATCCTTATATAATGGCTCAGATAATATCTTCATCTTGGAACCATATTTGGTTCTTAGGATGAGGTGAGACCAATCAAGGGACATATATCCTCCTATCTTGGCTGTAAAGTCTCTTGATAAACATAAGCCAAAAATAAGAGGTATATCTATGACTACCACATCTTGATTTAAAATTATATTGGGACAAGTATATAATTGTAATGGGAGTTGTTTAATTCTCCCTATTATTTATACTGCTTTGTCATCTAGCTGCATGACTCCTGTAGTGAGTGGTTCATACTTAATTTTTAAAGCATCAGCTATTTGTTTATGCATTACTATAGTACTAGCCCCTGAATCAACCATTACATTATGAAGCAGTTTCTTGCTGACTATCAAAGTTAAATAAAAGGGATCCAATTTGGATTTTCTTACCTCTGGTGCATTATTCACTAGGGTTATTGTCTACAGATGAATTGTGTCTTTGAGCTTTTCTTTTTTAGCAGGTCCTTCTTTGATTACAGTACATTTGGGCACTACTTCACCTTGTAGAGCTTCTTGTAGTAGTGTCTTCTATTTAGGAATAGCCAATATATCCCATATTGATACTTGTGCTAGAGTTTTCTTCAATTGATCCACCACATTTATTGGTCTTAGAGTTTGAGTTCTTTGAAAATAAAAATATCTTATTTTTTCTTGAATTTGTGCAGGAATCACCTGATTTTGCATTGACTAAGGCACTTCTTATCTAACAACTATGTTTCTTTGTCCTTAAAATGGAGAATTCTCCATAACTTGACTATTTACAACTTCTGGCTGTTCCACCATTCTTCTCTTTGATCTAGTATAATAATTAGATTGCACCACTAGTTTCTTGGAAGTGGAAGCTTCGTTTAAGAAAATTGATTCTTCATCTTCAACTCATGAGAACAAAGCATGTTTCAGGGCTATTTCTTCCTCTTGTTTCAAACACATCCCTTGCATCTAAGCCATTAAGATTGAATTTTGCATACCAGAAGACTGGTAGGCTTGATTGTCACTGGAACTTGTAAACTGTCCATCCATTCTTCTTTGCTCTGCCACCTTTTGTTATAGATTAGCCATGGGACAGTATCTAAGTGTATGAGCATTATTGCAAGGGAAACACTAGGCATTAGTTTTATCCACATGATTATTTTTCCCTGAAACAATCTCCCTATTCTAATTGGGTCGAACAGTTTGTGAGAGTGTAGGGACTGCAACTAATTGATTTCCTAGCTGAGGGTTATTTTGCCTTTGAGGGACCTGGTATTGGTTTGGCTATGATGAGAATATATTTCCTTGATAGCCTTGATATGGAGGCCTAGGGAAAGGATTCTGCTATCTCTTTATATTAATCATCTCATTAGAAAATGTCCTTAAGATATTCTTGATATCATCTAGTTCAGATGACTAGGCAGGGACAATTTCTTTAATAGGTGGTTAAGGATATGTGTACATAGACACAGGTGGGGTTATGGATTTAGGGGCTTCTTGAGTTAATGGCAAGGAAATCTCTAGAAACATGGGCATATGAGGCCTTGGAGACAACTTTCCATCATCTATCAGATTATTTTCAGCTCTAACTGCATAGTCATAAGCCTCTAGCAGAGTTTGACCTCCAAGTGACTGAATCATAACAGATATGTCTGAATTTAAAGCCTTAAGACAAAACACTATGGCCATACCTGGTAATGGTCTAGTTGTAACAAGGATTCTTTCCCAAAACTTTTGAAATCTAGAATTGAAGTCAGTCATTGCTTCTTGTGGTGCCCTTTGGATGGGAATCAATTACTATAATAAAGAAGACTTATGACCCTTCTCTTCAAATCTTTCAAAGAAAAGATCTCTGAGCTGATCCCATGTAGATATGGTATTTGGGGTCAAGGACCGGTACCATTCTAGATCTTTCCTTTTAAAAGAAGTTGATAATAATCTTATGGCCACATTTTTTTGTATGATAACATATATATCACAGACATCTGATACATCCTACAAATGTTCTTCAGGTGTTTTAAAATCTTTCCCATTGAATTTGGGTAGAGCTTTCAAGGCATTCATTGGGATAGGGTCCCAAGTGGTTGGTGGTATTGGGAGAATCAATGGAGTACTAGTGTTCCAACTTGCATAATTTCTTAGGGCTATAGGGGCTCCCATATTTACTCTTGGTATTGGTATAAACTGGTTGACTCTTCTTATAGGACTAGTTACCAAAGATGGCAAAATAATATATGGATTTATAGCAGATTGTGATTTGGTTATTGGTCCACAACTCTAACTCCTTGTAGCTCTCTGGTTCATATGATCTTGAAAGAAACTTCAATATTTGTCCCACTGGGCATGCCAAAAACTATTGATGGTTAAAATTGTGCTTTTTTCTAATACCAACAATGGGAAGTTTCAAGATGTGGGACTTGCGACTTGAAACAACATCTAAATTTTTAAGAAGCTGGTCTCTTCTTTATATTGAGTGTATATTGGTAAAAGGGATAGGAATTTTAATAGAAACACAAATGCAAAGAAAGAAAATCTAACTATGGCAATGCGCTTGAATGTAATTCAATCCTTAATCTGAGCACAGTGAAACTATATGTAAGATTCAATTACATTTAAGAGCAAACAAGGCATGATCAATGTAAAAGATGAAAACAATAGAAACAGAGGCTCACAGCTTATACTGCTTTTGTAGTGACATATAAAATATCAACAAAGGCATAGGATTTAATCTTCTTATTATTTCTCTAGTCACATAAGAGGCACAAAAACATGCACAGTTACATAAACTTTCCAACTTAATAAAATAAAAAAAGGCAAATGATATTCCTAATCACAACTCTAGAAAGTCTAAAACTCTTGACAATTTCTCTCAAAAAATTCTCTTTAAGTATCTAATGATGATCTTTTGGTGATCTCTGCACCCTTATTTATAGCCTTGGATTCACTCCAGATTGTTTGCATGTTCCCAATCTAATGGCCCAACTAAAATCTAACCAAAATGGAAGTGTCTAATAGAAGATATTTCTTAGATTCTAAAACACTTTGTCTTCCAGTAGTTCATTGGCTGAAACATATCTTAGGATGCTCCCTTCTATTAAACGAAAGAGGACACTTGGCCAATTCCTTGAAAACCTCTTATTAATTTTTCTTTATTTATGATGTACTAGAAAATGACACTTGGCATGTTTCTCAGCACTTACTGAAGACACACAACACTTTCCATGTAACTTATACTCTTTTTGTGTCTTTGCTCAGGAGTGTTTCGCCTTTGACACCTGTCACAATCCACTTCTTTGAAACTTTAACAACTTACAGAGAATAAGACCCATAGCATTTCTCACCTGAGCAACTTTTAAAAGGGCATAGGGATAGCTAGCAATTTTTACTTGCCTCAATAAAGGACATGTGGCAATCTCTACTTTACTTAACTAGGGATTTGTGGCAATCTCTGTTGCTTTTAGCCACCTTTTGAGAAACTTGCAAAAGGTGACACATGCTGGTATCCATGTCAGTCTATTTATATTATAGAAACAATCAGGCCTCATTTCATATTGACATGGATAGTGACACTTGGTGGCTTCTGCTTGCTTCAGAAACAAAACCTGAGACCCACCACAGTCTTTACTATATCAGTGAAACAAAATGAAGATAATTCAAAGGTTGATACATGGTGGATTCCGCTCTCTTCAACTGAGATACGTGGCATCTTCCATCACTTTTATAAAAGCAAAATTGGAACCTTCTTTGATTACCACTTGGCACCCTCTACCTAATCCTGATACTTAGCTTATTGAAATAAACCTTTGAAATGCATATGAGATGCGGATGCCGAAACTTGTCATGTTTCACTGAGTTACTATGAGATACATAGCAATCTCCACTTTACTTATAAAAATTATAAAAGGTGCCTCTAATGATGACACTTGGTAGCTTCTGCCTGACTTCAACACTTAGAGAAAAATGAATCAAAAGGAAATTAGAGCCTGCACTCTATTTTAAAACTTCACCATCTCAAACCAAAGTATGCGGGTATGCAGGAACAAAATTTTGCAGTGCACAACTGAAAATTAGAATGAAACGTAGAGTATTTTTTACTCAAAAAAAAGTAAGTTAAAATAGTATACAATGAGGTGACTTTGATATAGTGGATATCTATATAATTGGTTTAATAAATAACAAAGTGACTACCATTAAACCTTAAGACTAGCATGGATGTCCTTAATGATCCACATTATAGTGCCTAAGCTTGATTTTGAGCCTTTGGGCCTTTAGTAGTTTAGATAAGCTATTATTATGTTTTTTCCGTATGAATTGTACTCTATATTTAGAGCATTAAGGATATGAAAATTTGTTGAAGTAATACATGGTATTCCTAGGTTAATATCTTATATTTATTATTGAAATTCACAATGAATGCTATAATTTTAGTGATATAAATTTAATTTGATTGATGTTGTTTGCAAGATTTGATTCATAGTGTTCATGTAATCTTTGTAATTTAGGATGATGCCAACATATTATGTGTAAATAATTTAAGTTTAGGAAATATCCCATACCAAGCCTTGATACTTGTGCTTAAAGTGCTAACCCAACATGACAACTACATCTAAGATACTCTATCAAAGGCTCTAAGTTCCTGAAGGACACTAAGCATGATAAAACATAATCTTGTGCCTATAAGACTATAGAGAAACCCAAGATAGACTTATTCCCATATGATCAAAAGTAGTTACGTAAATAGGATTTAAACCTATATACCCTCAACCTATCCTATAAATGGCTTACACTGATGAACTTGAAAATTTCATTGTTTAAAAACACCAAGTCTCTTAAAGAATGAGTTGTACCATGGCATAACTAGCCCAATGTGGGCCCTGGTTATTTATTTATTGTTGTTTGGTTGAGATAATAAGGCTCATGCCTTATGTGAATTGATGTTTGTAGAGTTGAGTGAAAAATGTTGAGTGCCATAGGTTTATTCCATGTTTACACATAGTTGTAATGATTCTAAAACTCACTTGGATAGACAAATAAGCACTTGATGGAGTAAATGATTTAGATAACTGACTTCTTTTCTAAAATAAGCACAAGGTCAATACCATAAGATCTATGATGATGATAAAAAGGCAATACACTATCATAGCATTAGAAATTGATAAACAACTATCAATCCAAATATAAAACTTAAGCATGCTTAAACCCAAACATAGGCAAAATCTTTACCTAAGAAAATCACTACTCAAGTTACCATGATAGTTCATATCAAGTGAACATATTAAAGTTATATAAGATGGCAAAATGAAATATTGACATACTAAGTATGTCAAAACTAATTACATATTATCACCACAAGAATGATTAGAAATGTAGTATAATAAAAAATAATCAATCATGATAAAAATATGGTGTATCACTATGCCATTGGTAAGGAATGACCATTATCTAAGATAAAAAATGAGTGTATGAAAAGGATTGAATTTAGAACTATAAGTGAACTCCAACATATCACCTCATAATCAAAAATATAAACTTGTATTCAAAGTATCCATATCTAATCATAGGGTTAGCATACCAAAAGCCAACTATAACTAATTGAAATCTAAAGCAAGTAAGTGCAATTACATCTACTAAGGACACTAAATAAAAAAATTATAACATCATATGATAAAAAGGAAATAAATAACATGCAATAAAACATTACCAATCACATCATACCTATCCATGAAGTCATCTAGGAATGGAGCAGTAGTACCAAAATAGATAAACCCTCCCAACTAACCCTATGAGCCCAACCATCTATGGCCATTAACAACCTAACCATCATCTAGATGGTGGTTTCAAAAAATAAGGTTAAATAAGATGTTTTGAGCAAGTTGGAAATAGAACCAAAGGACACCACAACATAGTAATATAACATCAACAAAATACACAATCACCATTCTAAGGTGAGACAAAATAACCAACCATCATCACTATAAATTGGAAGTGGGGATAACTAATTATAGGCTACCATAGGATATAGTAAGGGATTAACAACCAATCCATTTATATAGATTTAAAAATAACCCACTTAGATCCCCTCTAAGTATGTGGTCAATATTTTAGTCTCCTAACTATAAATTTATAATCTAGACATACAAGCATACCAACTAATGCCTTGTTGTTCAAGTTCAAGCTAGGAATGGTGATCCACCAAGGGGTAAACTCCATACAAACATAGGTAGAATACAAAACACCAAATATAACGTAACATTTATACTCAACCAAAGAAAGGACCAATATATAATATTAGCCAAGCATGGCAATCAGGCAACTCATCCATACCATACTCCCAAGGCAAAAATTATGAAACCTAGTAATCAATAAAGACCATAATCAATTATAAATCATGAACAATTCAAAATAAAAATAGGTAATAAATAATACTTAGTCATGCATTCATCTTAAATTAAAATAATTACAACACGTTTTGAATGACAACAATTAACACAATAGGCATTCAAACACAATAAAAATGATTTATAAGCTAATTAATCATAAAGAGGATTTGGGGGATCATCATTAGGTTTAATGACCTCATATGATCCTTAAATATTAAAATTAGTTCAATGAGAGTAAACATAACACTAGACCATTTAAATGGTTTTAATTAAAACTATAAAAAAAACCTTTTTATAAAAAGATGATTTTGACAAGATTTTTCTATTTCCCATGCTCAACAATACACAAGAATACAAAACGCTTATTCAAACCACAACACAATTTAGTCTTTCAACTAACACACAAAAATTCCAATTCAAAGCCTCACACAAGTCATTTTTAACCCAATTAAATTATGTAATGAACCAAAATAAACAACCGTTAAAAGGGAAAAGTGATCAAACTTGTCTTGATCACAATGGAGTTAACATAAATTAGGTATATGTAAATTAATCAACATTTGATGCACATATATATGGCTATATGGCTAGAAATTATGTCATTCCAAATAAAGAGGGGCAAGATAAGTAAACCCCAGGGAGAAAATAATAAGTCCAAGGACCATTTATCATCAAATAGACTCAGCCCCTTTAAACATTTAAAACCCAATCGACTTTCCCCAATGGAAGGAAAGAATATATATATATATATATATATATATATATATATATATATATATATATATATATATATCAACATTAATGTATTGTCCATCTACTTGAATATAAAATCCTAAATCTGATTATTCAAAGACAAGAAAAATATACATAATAAATCCTAATCAAATCTTCCTTAAAAATGATTATTCTTCAAGTCAATTTAACTAAATTTAGAAACTATAATGGTAGTGGATAATCTTACATATATTCTTAATAAAACCTAAGATGTTTTCCCTTTTTTATCCATAAATCGACCACTCAGCTATACAGTTAGTCAAAAAAGGGTATGGCATCCATAGTGATATAAAAAAGTGAGTTAAAATGTATTAATAATGGATTACAATGACTTGAGATGGTTTGGACCTAGGTGTATGGATTTTCAAAGCTGATTCTATTCATTTAAAGTTAGAAAGGATGCACCATACCCTATCAACATTTATGGCATTCCTCTTAGGTGAGGGTCAATGACTCAATTTCACTCAACCAAAATAAAAAGTAGCAATATGGTTTGGATTTTTAAGGTCATGTCACATACTTAATAAAATTTAGATACACAACCATTGATTACTAGTGCTTTCTAGGTTTAGAGTATAACAAAATTAATATGTGTGAAAAAACAATAAAATATAGTGTAGGTTTTATAAAGTAGGACTGTATTTATTCATGATGATATTAGAGGGAATACATAAACATAACTAATAACACATTTTCCAAGTCTATTATAACCAAATCAATATTATAAAACCTTGATTTTATGTTTTTATTAACTTATGGCAAGTTTATATGATAAATAATAATGAAAATAATATAAATTGGTCTCAATAATAGACATTTTCCTTCAAGAAGATAACCAATTTTAGTCAAGATAATGGCTTACGAGTTTCATGTGTAAACATCTTAAATTGGCCAATAATGGCTTTATAATTGAATTTAGACCAATTCATATGAACCATCAACCATCTACCCTAAGAATTTTTAAATGTCTCAAAATTGGCTTCACAACCATGCAAATAAATCAATTTTTCCCATAAATCAATTAAATAATGCAAATGCATATTGAATTAAATCAAAATAAAACAAATTTTCAAAATGCATAACAAAGATTAATTAACAATTAATCCTAAAACAAATTAAAGTCTAAATTGAATTATCCATGAATAAATAAATGAAATATCGAAAAGGAAATTCAAAAATCAATGAATATCTTAGGAAATAATCAATACCTTTTGTGAGTTGTCATTTTGGAAAATATCTAGAAATATCCCACCCATGCATTTTATTGCTAAATCATGACCATTTGACACCTTATGAATCCATTAAGGTTAGTTAACTCGTAAAGGTTAAGTTTTAACCCATTTCAAGCTCTAACTACCCTCTAACTCACATTGGGTTGGGATTAGTTGCTAAATCTATAAATACAAGCCTAGAGTTCTTTATTTAGAGAACTTGGACATAATAATGTTATTGTGTAGAAATTTGGGCATGAATCAAAAGTATAGATTTATAATGCCAAAATTCATCCAAGCCATTAAATCAAAAATTCATATGAAATCCAATCCAAGCATGAATATGATGCCAAGAGGGGAGGGAGATAGCCAAGCTTCATTGATGAAGATCTTTTGAGCACAAATCTGAGCAATCCAACAAAGAAGCCTTTTGGAGAAATCAAGTATTTATGTAATAAACTTTTATTTGTGTTTAAGTTGTCATTTCTTTCTATTTTTAGTTGCGTTTTCAATTAGTTTGTTTTTCATGCTCCCTCCGTGATCTAGGACTAGAGATGTTAGATTGTTAGTGAGTTGATTTCATTATTTTGGAAATTAACTCTATAATAACCTCCTATCTTCAGTCAAATTCTTTGATCATAGATGACATGCCTATTGGGACCCAACACATCCCACATACCAAGGAGATCAATATGCAGGTCTTAAATTGAGATTTGGATGATTAAAGCTATCTAAAATTAATTTTGTAACCTTGTTTTGGCCAAATTTCATTTTGTTTTATTTCACATATTTACACATTGACCAGTGATGATTAGGTGAAACCTCTAATAGTTTGGGTAAACTAGTGATGGTCAGGTTGCAGGGGGAAAATGTTTTCAATAATTATATTTTGATTCTTTATATCATACCTATTCATAATTTCTAAATTTTAAAGGCATTTAAATTCATCAACTAGACTTAACCTTGCAGGTTTTTATTAGATTTCAATTTAATCATTACCTAACTTGATTCCTTTAACTTTAATGGTTTTGCCTTTGGGTTCAAAAGTATTCATCAATAGTTTTTATCTATCTTTGATAATTTTGTTTGACAATAGATGGTTATATATTAACCAGTCAGTGACATTTTCCTAAAACTACCGATGGTTATTTATGACTACTAATGGTCACTTTGGTAAATTGAATCCAAAACCCAAGAGCTCTCTTTAAAATTAAATTTTATATAAATTTAAATTTTTTTAAATAAGGTGGTTATAATCTAACATTTTTATGTTGAAGGATTGAGTTGAAGACCAAACTTGCATGTTTTAACTAATCACACATTTCAATTTGGGTTCTAGAAGGAATTAGTCAAATTTAAAACATTTCAATTTGGGGCTAAAATGAACATGTTTAAACTCACATATTTGAATTTTGGTGCTTAAAACAACCCTAGTATTTGGATAAGTCTTAGAAACATTTCATTTTAGTGCTTAAAATAAAATTTAGATCTTGAACATTTTCAAATTGGTGTTTTCATCATGAACCTAGGAAAAATATTAAACACTTCAATATTTGGACTTAAAATAAACTTGGAGGTTTTTACTTCATTTGGTTTTATGAAATCCTTTCCATTATTTCACTTAGGGTAAGAGGCCTGGTAATGAACAACAATGACATTCAAATTTGGTGCTCAAAATCAACCTCACTTGTATTTCTTTACAACTTGTGTGTTGTTTGTTTGTTTTACAAAAGGGATAGTTTTTGTTTTTCTCCCCCCATCTCCTATAGGGAACTCGAGGGATCAAAAATACCTTTCCATTTTATTTTAGTGCCTATTCCAAGGCATAGAAAGAATGTTACCTAAGCTCTCCCAAAACTCACATAGTATTGGGTGATCTAAAAGAAACCTTAAAGTCTTTCTACTTGTATTTTATTTCATGCATTTTAGCTTGTGATGGGGACTTCATTACCTTCCATAGGTTTTATAAGGAAGATTTGACTTGAGGCTTCATCCCCTAGCATCATCTTCAACCCATCTCCATGGGGGGTATATAAATTGGGATTTCCCCACTGAGATGGTGGTTTGAGAAGCTAAACCATCTCTGTTAGTGGTAGGTTAAGCCCAAGATATATGATCAATATGGACATTTTACTACACTAAAAAAGTGATGGATGTAGTGGTTACAAAAAATACTAGACCTTTTTCACAATAATATAATCGATACAAATTGAATTGATGTGATACTATTCTTGTGTGCATACATGAGAGTGTGTACACATGGGATCAATCTAGATGATCAAAAACAAAATTAGTTCTAATCAGCTCCAAGTTTCCACACCTTGATAGGATTTGGGATGATTATACTTAGTTGTATTATTATCATTTATCTTTGTATTGCTTGGTGTGATATAAATAATTTTTTTTGTTTAAACCATGTCATGAAAGAGTCTTGTGTCCAACATTTCTCAATTATTTGAGGAGGCATTATGACATCCATTTAACACCTTGACTTTACTTATCAAGCATTTGGGTCAACACATTATGTGAGGCACTTGATTAAAATGGGTAACGTTACACTGACCAAATCAATCCAAGTTTGTGCCTTATAAGTATTTTGAAACATTAACCATTGATACATCTTTTGGGAGTGATAAATGTTATTATGTTGCCTAAATTGTTTCAAAAGACTTGTCTTGTCTTATGTCTCAATTATCATTGTTTAAACTAAACATTTGAGCCTTGTTGGATATTTATTTAAAGAACATTCATGTTGTGAAAATTCACCTAGCTAGTTGGTCATCAAAAACCTAGTTTACCTTAGTTGAGTTTTTGATTAACTTTTTCAAGTTCAAATTCAAACATTAATTGATTTTTATTTAGGTATCAATTCATGGGGCTGATACATAGATCTTCCTATTTTAGGTTGTGTGACTTAGGTTAATCCAGTACTCAAGTTTATAAACTTTATTATTTGTGCCTTTGCTTGATAAAACCAATCCATCTTCAAAGTGACTTTTTTAGTTTTTTCAACCAATTAGATCATGTTTAATGTCTAGAATCAAGTGTCTATCCTTTTCTAAAATATTCCAAGTTTTTTAAATTAATCATTATCATCCTTTGTTTCAAGCCTAGATTTTTACATCATTTGGTCTAAAGTCCTAGCACAACCTATTCGAGCCTAGGTATTAACTATACAATTGGATAAAACACCTAAAAACATTTCCATTTCCTAGTTTAGGCCTATTTGGAACATGTTTGGACATTAGAGTTTGACATATTTTTTTAAGTTATTTTATTTGACCTTGTTTGTGTAAAACATTTAACATTAGACATTTGATGTTATACTATTTTTACCAAATCTTTACATTAGAATTTTTTGGAGATTCAAATCTACCCTTGATCAAGTTAGTTAGAAATTTTGAACCTATTTATAATTTTAAACATATATATTTAGAGTTTATATAAATTTCATCCTCTTTTGTTACGAAATATTTACCATTTGATTTAACCATGTCTCACTACACACATGGTGTAACTATGTACAATCTAGGAAATGGGAATGTTAGTACATATTAAGAATTTATTAAAGACCTATATAGAGATGAGGTTGTTTGGAAGATAGACTCTTATCCACCATATAACATTCAAATAGGCAAACAGAACCAAGATCTTTTGGCCAATTATTTAGTTAGTATGCCTCCCTACATGGAGCAAGACCAACATTAGATAGATCAATATTTGAATAGTATACCCTTTGTTGGAAAAAATTATCAATAATAACCTTATCATGGTAAAATTCCATCAAACTATGAGTTAGGGCATGATAATTTGAAAAAACTATCAAGAGGGCCTTATAACATGTCTTTTCAAAATAATGATCAGGCCTCTTTTAGCAACCCTAATTCTATATTACCAATACCATATCAAGATCTAAATATGATTATCATACATATAGGCCTTATAAAAGACAATTTTTTTCAAATTAAGATAGCATACCAGACATACTGATACCTAGCACATAACTTTAATCAAATGAACATATCAAACATGCCTCTTATTAATTTATCTCTTTCAATAAGATTTTTAATGGAATTTAATAGTTAAGAAAATTAGGGTTTAGACCCATTTACACAAAAAACTTTGGTATAAATCATGCTCAATACCCCAACTATTAAATAAGTGTCTTCTACTTCTATGTAAAACAATGAGCAAAACATAGTGAACAATATGCAATTAACATCTAATTCAAACCAAAGTGGTATTAACACATAAACATATAGTCAACAAGAAAATGTGCATTTAAATAGCACCGTTAATGGTTTGTAGATTTAGGGAGCTGGATTTTATACTTCCCAACGTCAAATAACTACCTCTAATCCTCAACTAGCTACTTCTTCTACCACCCAATAATAAAGATTAAGTAGCCATTCAATGCCTAATGTCATGCCACAACAGAATGTGATGAATATTTCTCCTCCCTAGTAGGTGATGAATATTATTCCATAACATTAGTCACTATCTAAACAACCCACATAGTAGAGGCAAAACATATTGCCACCTCAATAGGGGAAACCAATGTTTACCTCATCAGGTAATAACAAACATATCTATTTTATCATAGACTAACATGCAAATCTAAAACCAAGTGATGTATAACCAATAATGTATAAATATTATTTGATGACAAATGCCAAATCTCCATCATGCATCTACTTCCCAATCATGATTTTCATAACAAAGTTCTAATGTTCCTCAAGTACCTATTAGGCAATAGTTACCTTTTGTACAGAATGAGCCACAAGTTTAGTGATAGGGTCTTAGTTCAGAACTCCCACTCAATCATCCAGGTATGAATAGTCTGTAACATGTCCCTATTAAACCTCATCAATTGTAGTATGACCATATTCCACCATCTCAACCTCAATATTCCCAACATTAGGCCTATATACCCAATCCCAACTATAATATCCCATAACTACAAGTACAATTTCAATAATTGCACCCTAATCCATGTATGCATATTCTTGGTCCTTTTCCTATCCAATATAATATTCCATAATAAACACCTCCATCATACCTTAGTCAAAGTAATCCACTTGTAACCACTCAACCATCTCCTCAAGTCAGTATTCCTACAAGTTTCCTTAAACAAGAGCTATAATAAATGAAGGATGTAATTTTTGCCATCCAAGTGTAGACACCAAAATTGTGTCTAATCCTTGGTCAAATCCCCCCCATTGGTCCCCTTGATCCACTTCTAAACATTCCTAATCCACACAATTATTAATTTAAAATAAAATACCTATTTTAAATTAATAACACCTCACCCATGACACATCACCTTTGACACCTCACCCTTGGATTCCTCACCCTTGGATACCCTCATTTATCACCCTATGACTAATCATTCCAACTCTCTCACTAATCATCATGCCTATTAAACCCACCTTCGATCGTTTAACCATGACCATTGAACTCAGTAGATGGAGGAATGGGCAAAAGGCTAAAAATAGCCTTTTTACCCATCCTGCAACCATTGACATTGGTCAAACATCAGCCGATGCTGGTGGAATCACCGACGTCAGTTGCTTAAAACCAACTTACAGGCTGAATGAAAAGGAATCATAGACCTGAAGGCTAATTCTCTTGCTCTCAGAATTCAACCTCTCTCTCTCTCTCTCTCTCTCTCTCTCTCTCTCTCTCTCTCTCTCTCTCTCTCTCTCTCTCTCTCTCTCTCGGATGCACACCAAGCATCACAAGCTACAGGAACTCTGCATCAGTCACTCCACCCCTAATTGAAACATTGTAGGAAGTCTTCTACATCAGCCGCATTAGCAACAAGTCTTCTACACTCCTTATTTAACAAGCAAGAGCTAAGTATTCTTCTTTTATTTCATTCTTATAACTTAGAATGTATTTGTAATCAATCTCTATTTTCTACTTCTAAGTACTATAGACCAGACCAAACTTGACTTTCTTCCCAGAGAGGCTGAGAGGCCTTCCCCATATCCTTACTCCTTTTGACAACTTGTCCTCTACCCCTTGTCCCTCTTAAGACTCTATTGACTTCCCTACAATCCTCCACAAACCATTAAACAGACCCAGACTCCTTCTAGACCCCTCTGTCAACCACAACCCTATCCAGAATTCACCCAAGGCCATTGCTCTGATCGACATCGACCATTTACCCTACCGACATTAGCAAAATAATCGACGTCGATAACTTGACCAACTAATGCCAGTAGAACTACCGATGTCGGTGAATATGGAAGACTGACAATAGAATACAAGTACGCATTATCTCTATTTATTTTGTTCAATCTTTCACCATTTCTCTTTCTAGCAACATTCTTTTTATCAACTAGTGGATTGTCATCCCTCAAGGAAGTCTTTGCACTTCTAGGACCGAGCTTTGCTTGGCAGTCCACCATACATCTATCTAACATCTTCTTTGTTTTAGTTTTCTTCTTATCTAATAGGTGTCATCCTCCATAGCCAAAGAGGAGCTTCTTCAATCATCTAGATAACGGTGCGTAAACTTCATCCAGGTATGTACAAACCCTTGACCATTAATGCTTAGTTTCTTATTTCTTTTGAATGTGAAAAAGCAAAAAACTTATAGAAACATTTTGACACACCCGGTGGGACCCCTGGAGTTTTCCTTGGGTTCATCCTTTTTCTTCTAAAGGCAAACATTCATATAGGTGCATTAGATTCCTTCTTGCATCCTTCTTCTATCTCTTTATTTCAAAAAGACATCATAAGCAAAAATTAAAAAGAATCTCTTTCTTTTTCTTCTTGTCACCTTTCCTTCTTACATCTTAGAGTAGTGAAGTTCATTCTCTTAACCTTTTCCTCACTTGTTTGCATCGGAATAAAACATTTTGATTTGGGCTTAAAATCTATTGCATTTCATTTCTGCCTGAATGCATACTAAGCTTTCACATCTAGTAATTAAAAACACAATATGAATAAAGTGTAGTGCACTTATGTTACACAACCTGACCACTTTCACAACTAAACATCTAAACATACCTGAGACAAGGCCTGACTAGGATTTCATCACCTAGCAGATACCTTACCCTTCCTGGTAATCCCACTTGGACTTCACTACTAAGGGGATAACCCACTCTGTTCTCTGGCAGAGTATAAACTCTAGAAGAAGTATATACTAGCTAAGCAACCTAGCTTATCTCTAGGCTCATGAAGTGAGGGGAGCTTGCTCCTTAGCACCAGGCCATGTATGAAACCTAATACAGACTTTTGAGCACCAAAACTAACCTGAAACCAACCTTAGACTACTTCTTTTAGGACCCATTCTAAAAGCCAACTTCCCAAACACACTCTTCTAAGGCATAAGCCAACAAGACTCTAAAACTTATTCTTAGGAATTAACGTTTAGGGGCTACTTGTCTTCATCTATTTTTCTATCTCTATCTAGTTTTTTGAGCTGTGAGGTCACATTCTGAGCTCCAAGAACAACTTAGACTTTCTTCTTTCTTCCAAAAAATTTTAGTCTTCTAAAGTTTCTAGAAATACACAGTAACTGACATCAATTTTTCTACCAACATCGGCAACTTATATTCACCGACATCAGTTATCTGACTGACATCAGCAACTTTCTTCATCGGCATCAGTTTTTACACTGATGTTGGTCACTATCAAAAATTTTCTTCTCAAAATAGCAAGCTAAAAACTTGAATTTTTGGCTGTCAAAAATGCCAACTCTAGTTTTTTAAGGCTGAAACATACAGTTTTCAAAACCTAGACCCCCCTTTTTTCCTTAGATGGTTTTGACACGTAGTCAAACCAAAACTCTTGTTGACCATGCAAGGCAACAACCACTCTTGTCTTCGCCTTCTATATCAAGTCCTCTAATGGAGTATCATTCAGATACTGAATGAACTCCTACCCAACCAACCGTAACTCAACCCCCTATTATTCCCAAAGGGGACCAAGACTTTGAAAGGTTCCTTGACCTCAATGTCAAGGCCCTTCAGCACTATCTCATTAGAAGTCAAACGTGAGACTCTTTAGGCAACCCAATTTATGGGATGCCAACTTCCTTAGTTGAGATGGCAGTCATATCAACCACCTCCATAATTCAACCCATAGACACCCAAGCCATTGCCTCAGCTAATAACCCAACCATGACCAATCTTCAAAGTCTAGCTTCTCCTTCAATTTATGGACCTACTTCCATCAGGGTTTCTAGTTCTACACCATTACAAAACCTAGTTGTCTCCATCCCACCCACTCTTACACCCATCGACACAAGGGTGGATACTCATCCTTTGGCAAATATGATCACCATCCAACCACCTCTGGTGACATCAAGCCAAGTTGTGCCTCCTAACTTCATAACACAACCACCCTTGGCTTCAACATCAGTCCCTGTGACAAGTTACCAATATGTTACGCCTATACAAGTGCAACCAACTACGTCATATGCCCCTCCTCACACATTCCAAGTGCCCTACAACCTAGGGGGTGCCCCACCTGCAAGTCCACCAACCGATCTAATCGAGATGTTGATGGACAAAATGTCTAATCTTGAGACATCCATTTCAGGTTCAAGAAATGTCCTCTTATATGAACAAATCTATAATGAACCCATTCATCCTTCAATCCCAATCTGACCATACCATAGTCAGTGGGAACTTCCCAAGTTTACTCACTTTTAGAGTAAGGAAGACCCATAGCAACATCTACGAGCATTTAGACATGCTTGTTACCTTATAGCCCATGATGATGCGTTATTGCTACACACATTTCCCATGTCACTTTCTGGAGCTGCCTTGGATTGGTATAGTTTTATTACCAATCACTCTCTTTTCACATTCACTCAACTGGCCCAACTTTTCCTTGACCACTTTTTGATCAACATCACCAAAAAGGTCTCCATCATGGACCTATACTCTATCAGACAATTTGATGATGAATCAATAGCTAATTTCATTGCTCGTTGGAGAGGCTTAATCAACCAACTCTCCTTTTCTTTACCTCAACCTGAGCTCATTGAGCTCTTTTCACAAGCATGTGCCAAACATATCTCATCTACTTTGTGGGTCCAAACATTATGCACATTTGATGAATCTTTCACCATGGCTAGGAAGCTTTAACTCTGTGCGATTGAAGTAGACAAATTCAAATTGCACAGTAAAAATACTAACACAAAATCAAATGATCCTTCTTCATCCAAACCTTCTTCTTCATATTCTAAGTCCAAGGGATCAGCAAATGTTGTGGTCCTTAGGCTATTATCTTTGACCACAACTAACCAATCCGAACCTTCCACATCTCAAAGCATTACACAACAATTCCAACAACGATACGTAAAGTGTCAATATACTCCAATAGGAGATTCATACACGTCCGTGTTGGATAAACTTGTCAAATAGGGGGTCCTCAACCTCCCCCAAATTTGACCACCACCTCAATTTCACCCTTCAAAATCCATCCCTACATGGTATAGGGAAAATGACTTTTGTCATTATCACCGTGTCAAAGGCCATGACATAAACAACTACAAAACCTTTAAAAACATTATCCGAGACATGTTAGACAAGGGGGATCTTGTTTTGGATAACCCAAATGCTCTGGCAAACCAAAACTTAGACATTTTTAGACAACCATTCCCTTACCATCTCCTTAGCCAAAATAATGTACAGGCCATGGCAAAAGACCCCCAAGAGCGTAATATACGCACAGTCAACACGGTCTTTCCTATCATTCCTAACCAACCTCTCCCACAGTATGAAGAGGTTAGTCAACCTATTTTTCCACCACAGGTAGAAGAGCTTCTTCTCCTATTTGTCCAACATAGGTAAAAGAGCCTTCTTCTCTTATTTTTCCTCCACAGGTGGAAGAACCTTCTTCTCTTATTAGTTCTCCATTGACCTATCTTATATTGGAGGATGCTTTGATGATACTAGCAATGATAGCCTCACCCTCATCCTTCCTATCATCAATGGGGGATCATACTTT
The DNA here is from genome assembly GCA_037957365.1 of Torreya grandis. Taxonomy (NCBI): domain Eukaryota; kingdom Viridiplantae; phylum Streptophyta; class Pinopsida; order Cupressales; family Taxaceae; genus Torreya; species Torreya grandis. Next base: position 286,960 of record JARHVA010000369.1, read on the forward strand.
CCCCGCTCCTCAACCACATGCCAAAGCCATCACCATCCCTACGCTCTACCCTCTCGAAGAGCCACAATCTCCAATCCCTTCTCTGCTGAAAGAGGAACTCGCCACCTCACCTACTTCGGTCGAAGAAGATCTAGTGAGGGTGGACTTGAACATTACCCCCCACAATAGTAGTCCTCGCACCCAACCAAAGAAGGATACTAAACCACATCAGAGAAATTTTCTCCCACCATCACCATTGCCCTCTATTTTGGGCCCACACCCATCCACCTTAATAAGAGTGCTTCCTACTCTGACACCCAACAAAACAAATCACCTCCATTACTACCAAAACCTAACAAAAACATACCTCCTTCAAAACATCCAATGCCTCCTACCACGAAAGTGTCATCTACGCATATGGCCACACCACCAAACAAAAGGATGGTACAAAACACTCCCTCAATAATGTCTAAATAGAAGTTTTCAACTTTTACTGCAACACAACATGCATACCCATTAACAAGTTCTTATACCTTGCTGTTATGCCAATTGTTACAATCCTCTAACATCACTCTTCCACCTATTAAGCCATACCAACCTCTCAGACCAAAACCATCTTGGTTTGACGACACTAAAATTTGTACGTATCATCGCACACCTGGGCATGACACTGAGCATTGCTATAGTCTTAAGGCTGTCATCCATCAACACTTGAAATAGGGCACTCTTCTCATTAAGGACCCCTTTGATAAATATCCAACACTGTCTCATGTCTCACAACCCTTTTCACCATCACACTCATCAACTCTCAGATCAAAAACATCTTGGTTTGATGACACTAAATTGTGTGCGTATCATCACACACCTAGACATGACACTGAGCATTGTTGTGCTCTTAAAGTGGTCATTCATCAACACTTCAAAAAGGACACCCCTTTTATTAAGGATCCTCTTGACCACCCTTTCAACAAACCATCTACACCATCCCATGCCTCTCAAACCTCATCACCTAAATTGAAATCCCATCATCAAACTATGGTCTCTCTACCACCTTATCCCCCTTTGTTTGAAATCAACACAATCAATGTGGCCAACAGGTCACAAACCATGAAGGATAAAGGGAAAGAGAAGGTTTCTTTCCCTCAAACATATCCATTTGTTAAGCCTCCTCAACCAACACAACCTAAGATTTCAATCTTGGGCACATCCCATCCAATATCTTTGCAGCCACTTCATGACCCCATGGTGAAACAACTTCACCAAACCCCTGTGAAGACATCTTTATATGACCTCATTCAAATCTCTCCACAACACCAATATTTAATCAAAACTTTACAGACAATGGAGGTCCAACTCGAAGACGCCCAACCACTAGCTTCTTTAATCAAAACATTACCAACCATTGCCTCCATCACCATCCCTAATTCTAAGATTTCAAACTCCAACCTAGAAGATCAAGATCTCACCCTCTTAAACTAAAGCCTATCAAAAAGCTTCACAAGATGCATCCTTTCATCACACTCCTTGTCTAAGAGGAGCTTCATCATCTTCTCTTCATCTCATTTATCCAACTCATTGATTATCCACAATGGGTGCCAAACCTTGTCGCTGTCACAAATGACTGGGGGAATTTGACTCTATCCTGACTATCATGACCTCAACCAAACATTGACCAAACATCAATCAACCAACCATCAACCAACATGTGACCAATATGGAAAGAAGCAAAGGGGACAAGTTTGCTCCTAATTGGCTTAGACCTTATATCATAATGCAAAAGTATGGATCAGGGACTTATCGTCTGTCTTCTCTTGAAGGCCGACCAGAACCTAAGCCCCTTAATGCCTTACATCTACGACCATTCTAATATTAATAAAGTAATCATTCACTTGCTGTTTAACTTGAGTTCATCCCTTGAGCAACCCCTGTCATCGTCACTCATATTCCTTTTAACCCTTTTCCCTACAAACATTAGTCAACCCTTTGGTAAAGCATGAATGCTTTTGTCCTAATAAAAGTGAAACCCCCAAACCTCTATAGTCAAGTCCATGACCAAAAGTCTAGTAAAAAAAAAACATAAAACTAGGATGCCTATTTAAAGGTCATAAAACTCTAAATGCAGACTGCTCCCTCGAAGGACAGCTGCATCATCATTGCTGTAGCTAATAGATTGCTCCCTTGAAGGACAACTATTCAAAGCCCTAAAAAACATATAAAGCAAAAATATAGACCACTCCCTTGAATGATGGCTATGCCTCAAAATCTTGGTATAAATAGCACTCTCTTCAAAGCTTCCTGCATTGATCAACTTCACAAATGACCACAAAACAAAATGACATCCCCACATAGACTTCCTACATCGATCAGTCTACCAAAAAAAAGGTCATGGACTTGACTTATAGTCATTCTCAGGGTCTCTTATAAAAAGGGGCAAGGTTATCCCTACTAAAAGGGGTTACCCTATCCTAACATATCACATCACCTACTCAAGGGATTTTGAGCTCATTTAATGTCAAAGTGATTCAATTACTTCTCTAACACAAACAATAGTCAATGACATAATGCATGAATAGGGTTTTTGTTTGCAATAACCCTATCTATGCTATCACTATGGTCCTTGTCAATGAAAGGGAAAAAATGCCTTTCACTTCCTACATACCTTTGTCACATACAACCAAATCCTTTTCTAACCAAACCAATAACATGACATCATGACATCATCCATCATCATAGACCATTCACACTAGTTTCTATGGAAAACAATAGACATGGAAGCTATCGACCAAACACAATTTATGCCAAGCATAAACCATTACTTGCTGAAGCATAAGCATACTCATTTCATTTTTAGCATACATTCATCACTGATATGGAAAATTGCTAGGGATGGAAAACCCTATCACCAATGTTATAAAATACACCATTACATGGAAAAAGCCATAACATCATCATACCCTCATCATTTATAACCTGACCAAACCAACCTATCAACTAGTCTAAACTACATTGGTCTGAGGCCCTTCAAACAAGGGTTATGTAGGTAACACGTAGATAACATGACATATTATGGGGTTAGCTCAGCCACATCCATTTATTCGTCTATCTGATGGACACACCATTCAACCTTTAACCATGACTTAACCTAGTCAAACCCACATCCATAACCAACCCTCTTCCTCCCATTTAGGGAGAACTACATTGGCTTAAGGCCCTTAAAATAGGGGCTATGTAGGTAGCACTTAGTTGACATAGGGTCTTCTAAGGTTAACTTGGCCATTCTTTCGTTCATCCATCTAATGGACCAACTATCTATACCAACCCAGAATCATGACCAACAACCTTAGAGATCGCGACTATCTCCTCAAACCATGACCGCTTTTGAGACAACTATGCCTTGGTTGTTTTGATTGCATGTCTACTACCTCATGAATAGATAACAAAATTGTCCACAACCCACATTACAACCCTCACAAGTATTGGATCATGAGCAAGTTGATCCCCACTGCCTGTGACATTTTCATGTTTTCCAGGAGCACTTCTTAGGCCCAGGATACTTGGAACATGATGACCAATTGGAGCTACAGCTTGGATCGAATAACCCAATCAGCTACGACTAAATGTTGGGGACCGGTTATTTCAATTTTAGCACTCCTCAACCCTTGATTTGCAAAAATTTGACTTAACCATCACGTGAAGTGGTATACATGCAATCTCAACTTCTACAGCATTCACACTCAAACTTCACCATACCCATCCACTATCTATCAAATCGGCACCCGATTTTAAGTTCCCTTCCCTCAACTCCCTCTTTGAGGGGGAATACCTCATCCCATAATTGGGGTAACCTACATTCATTTTTGTCTTTTAGTTTATCAGAACAACCAATAGAACAAAAAAGACCTCATCCCATACCTGGGGCAACTTACTCCTATTTTTGTCTTGCAATTCGTCAGAATAACCAACAAGACAAAAAGGGGCAAATGTAGACACCAAAATTATGTCTACTCCTTGGTCGACTCCCCCCTTGGTCCCCTTGGTCCACTTCTAAACATTCATAATCCACACAATTATTAATTTAAAATAAAATACCTATTTTAAATTAATAACACCTCACCCATGACACATCACCTTTGACACCTCACCCTTGGATTCCTCACCCTTAGATACCCTCATTTATCACCCTATGAGTAATCATTCCAAATCTCTCACTAATCCTCACACCTATTAAACCCACCTTCAACCATTTAACCATGACCACTGAACTCGGTAGATGGAGGAATGGGCAAAAGGCTAAAAATAGCCTTTTTACCCATCCTCCAGCCACCGACGTCAGTCAACCATCAGCCGACACTAGCAGAATCACTGACGTCAATTGCTTAAAACCAACTTAAAGGTTGAACAAAAAGGAATCACAGACCTAAAGGCTAATTCTCTTGCTCCCAAAATTTGACCTCTCTCTCTCTCTCTCACTCTCTCTCTCTCTCCCAGATGCACACCAAGCATCACAAGCTATAAGAACTCTACATCAGTCACTCTACCCCTAATTAAAACATTGAAAGAAGTCTTTTACATCAGCCACATCAGTAACAAGTCTTCTACACTCCTTCTTCAGCAAGCAAGAGCTAAGTATTCTTCTTTTATTTCATTCTTGTAACTTAGAATGTATTTGTAATCAGTCTCTGTTTGCTACTTCTAAGTACTATAGACCAGACCAAACCTGACTTTCTTCCCAGAGAGGTTGAGAGGCCTTCCCCATATCCTTACTCCTTTTGATAACCTATCCTCTACCCTTTATCCCTCTTAAGACTCTATTGACTTCCCTGCAATCCTCCACAAACCATTAAATAGACCCAAACTCCTTCCAGACCCCTCTGTCGACCACAACCCTGTCTAGAATTCACCTAAGGCCATTACCCTGACTGACATTGACCATTTCCCCTACTGATGTTGGTAGAATAACTAATGTCAGTAACTTGACCAACTGACGCTGGCAAAACTACCAACATCGGCGACTGTGGAAGACTGATAACAAAATATAGGTACACATTATCTCTATTTTTTTGGTTCAGTCTTTCACCATTTCTCTTTCTAGTAACATTCTTTTTATCAACTAGTGGACTATCATCCCTTAAGGAAGTCTTTACACTTTTGGGACCGAGCTTTGCTTGGCAGTCCACCATACATCTATCTAACATCTTCTTTGTTTTAGTTTTCTTCTTATCTAACAGGTGTCATCCTCCATAGCCAAAGAGGAGCTCGTTCAATCATCTAGATAACGGTGCACAAATTTCATCCAGGTATGTACAAACCCCTGACCATTAACCCTTAGTTTCTTATTTCTTTTGAATGTGAAAAAGCAAAAAACTTATAAAAACACCAAGATGGGAAACAAACAAAAAGGTTCAAGTTAGATAATGTCTATTCTTACCATGGAGTACTTATAAATACTATTTCCTCTAAGGTACAAGCCACCAAATTTTTACAAATACAAGGGGAAGGGTGACCCCAAGGCCTATTTGATAGGATTCTTTGTTGCATGCCAACTAAAGGCCTATAGTAACATCTATTTGTTGTTCTTTTCAAAAATTCTACCTAGACAAGCATTGGAATGGTTTTTGAAGTTGCTAAAGAATTCAATTATTTATTTTGATGATCTTTTAGACAAATTTGTGTATTAATTCTCTTAAAATCTTAGGTATGATACTTCATTGGTAGACTTAACATATTCCAAACAAAAAATTGGTGAAAGCTTCACAGGCTATCTTTAGTGATGGACATCCCTTGTAAGTTGATTCACCCACAATCTAATAGATAAGTAATTAGCCACTGTGTTTACCAAAAATATACACATCAAGATATCTTACAAATTGGAGTTGTAATGTGCATATACATTCAAAGAGATCATTAACAAAGGATTGCTAATAAAAAAGGCCCTCACTAAAAAAAGGATCATTAAACTAACCTCATCAAATCAAAACAATGGCCAGAACTAAACCTAAAATAGTAGCCAAAACCAACATCCATTCCATGTATAAACATCACAACTAGCACATACCAATAACAATGACAAACCCAAACAATTTAACCACATTAAAAATGTTTTAGGTAGTAGAGTAATAGAGTTGTGACATTTCCAAATGGTAAAAACACCATCTACTAATTTTATGCTACCTTTCCAACTTACTCCTAACCTAGTAAAATTTTCATTAGCCATAATATGTACAGCAAACACAACAACCTAGACCAATGCAACCAATTTAACAAACACCTTTGCAAAACCCCCTCCTCCAAAGATAAATGCACCTACTCATCATGCTTTTACAAACCTTGGAGAACCCATAGAATTAGTATTTCACAAGCTCATGGTAGCCAACTTAATTAGATGTCCTATTCTAAAAGAACAATTTTGTGAAGGTACTAACGTACCAAATTGGTATAGGCCAGAACAATTATGTGACTTTCATAGGGTTAATGGCCATAATTTGCGTCATTGTGTGTAAATTAGATATGTAATTTAGAATATGCTGGAAAATGGAGAGATCACATTGGATCACAAAGCTTCCACCTCTAATCAAAACCTTGGCATCTATTAGAATACTCTTCCCCAACATAATAATCAAAAATAACAACAACCACAATAATAACAACAACTAGTATAACATTAAAAAAAATAGTACCAACATCTAAGGCTAAACTAACATACTCAACATAATTAACAACAAAACTAATAGCATCAAAACAATGGATAAAACTAGGGTCAGAATGGTAACAACCAATAAACCTACCATGTAGATGAACATGACTACAATGTAATTGAAGTCCATATTGTAGGAGGTCGTATTAACACCATTTCCATTAATCCTATACCAAATATCAATCAAACAAGACTATTTCTAATCATATCCAATCAACTAAACCATTGTGGAAATCCTTCCTTGACCTAAGACCACACATAAGTGAATCAACAAGAAGAGATTGCCATGTAATAACCTTATATTGATAACACATCATTTTCCCATAACCACAATCAAGTACATCAACAACCAAGAATTATCCTATCTAGTCCCCCTCTACCATCGATTTTTAAAAACAATTATCTTATACCTAATCCTAATTGTGTAACCACAACTTAGAGGTTAAAGTTTACCATACTAGGCCCATAACCATCTACTACTTCACCCATCATCCAACCATATATTCTTCCTCAAAACAAACCATTTACCACTATCCAAACAAAGACATTTGACATTATGGAAAGATTTCAAAATATGCCAACACTAATAACTATTTTATATTTGTTGCATACATCTACAATCCACAAAAGTATCTTGACAGAGTTACTTGGTCAATCCATAGTCTCTAATGACATATATCCTAACAAATTTCAATCTTTTTCTGGACATCTAGCTCTAGCCCAACAAATATCCTTGAATCAAAGTGATATGTCATCCCTTGGTCCATTACACAATAATCCATTATATATCAAAGTCTACATAAAGAAGCACAAAGTTAAACATGTCCTCATAGATAATGGATCAGGTCTAAATATAACATCTCTAAATTTTATCAATCTTCTTGGGCACACCTTAGAAGATCTCTAAGTGGAAACAATCTCCATCAAATCCTATGACAATGAAGAATGAAAACCATAATTCACCATTAGCTTGCCAATTATCATTAGGCCCTTAACCAATGATACACTTTTCCATGTGATAGTTCTCGATTTGTCATACAATATGATTTTGGGTAGACCTTGGTTACATGAGATTTGTATGCTCCCATCAACATTGCACCAATATATCAAGTTTTCCCATTCAAGAATGGAGTTTAATACTCCAAGATATTTTCATCCATATGAGGATTGTAAACATCTTAAGGCTGATTTGAAGAGTTACAATTATCATTTTGGCATGAATCCATTTGATAAATAGGACAAGAGGAAACAAATACTTGTTTATTTACTAGAGGATAATTACATTGATCCTAATACCCTTGATTCACTTTACCACATGCCTCCTCTTGAAATTTATAATCACTATATTATCTTAGATAACAGCTCAAGAGAGTATTTCTCCCATGACACCTTTCACATCACAAAACTTCCATATAACCCCAAGTCCTTTGGAAGACCAAAATCCTAACCACTAATGTAATGAAAAAGAAAGTCCAAAGGCCATTAGTATAGTCCATCACCTCTCACTTTCATACAAACCTCTGGCCAAGAACAAGATCCTTTTGAAGGAGATGAATCATGATTGTATAATGACAAATTAGTTAACTATTACAAGAATTCTAAGTATCCCATTCCTAATCAAATTGTGGAAAACCAAGATTGTGAAGGAGGAAGCCTTGGGCCAAATAAAAAAGAAACACTTAAGCCAATATCTTTAACTAAGTACAAAATAAACTATGTACTTGGATTTAAACCACTTGGGGGTGACCCCACATATCTTATTCAGGTTCCATCACTAATAAATAGTGATGTTGATGTTGACAATGAAACAAAGTCCAATCATAGCCAATTTAATGACTTATCCAAAACCAACATGTTTGAACATAACATCATTTGTACCATTTGACTATCCATTCATCATAATCCACTACCATTCTATTATCCCCAACTGATATATTGGGGCCAACAAAAATCCAATATACTAGTTGAAGAGTTCTAAAATGGTGAGGCCTTATGTAATTTTATAGGCCTTAGGGATAATGTTCCATTGGGATATCATAAATTAAGATTATCAATAAATTAGGATCCTCAATCCTATTTTTGAGAGTGGATCAACACCCTTAGCTAAAATCAAATAAATAAAACATTCAGGTCCTCAAGTGAAAACCTCTTTGATGCACTTTTGAACTAAGGAAAAATTATAGATAAAGGTCACTCTAGTGGTGAAAAAATGTTTTAGGTACCATTACATGGGTTTTTTCAACCTTATTCAAAAATAGATCAAGATACCCCCAATGATGAACTTGTCTATGGGTCTAAGATTAGTCTTGAAGAAAAATAAGATTTTACTCAAATCATCTAGAACAACATCAATGATGAGTCTACCACTAAGTCTAAATTTAGTCTTGAAGAATAACAAGCCTTTGATAAAATAATAAATGAGTTTCTAACTATATTTTTAACATGTACATATCTCCCATTATGGTATTTTTATTCATTGTGTCTATGGGAACTTGAAGAACCAATCCTAATAGAAGACTCTAACATTGCCAAACAATTCAAATCTTTGCCCACTATTCTTGAAGATGGTCCAACCCTTCTATTAGAAGACATAACATAGGTAAACATAGGGTCTCTAAATGACCCAAAGTGTAATAAATTAGGCACTTCCCTCACTAAGGAAGAGTGTGAAGTTTTTATAGCACTATTGATGTAATTTGTAGATTTCTTTGCATGGGCCTATTCTGACATGCCTAGTTTGGACCCCACCTTGGTTGTTCAACACATTGTGGTATATCTTGATGCCAAACCAATGAATCAAAAGTTATGAAAAATCCATCCTCATATTATTATATTAGTAAATAAAGAGTTAGAGAAACTGTCATAAGTGAGATGTATCAGGCTAATAGACTATTATAAATGGATTTACAATGTTATACCCATCAATAAAAAGCCAAAAGGAATTAGAATTTTCACTAATTTTTGGGACATAAACAAATATTTACTTAAGGATGAATTTTCATTACCAAACATTGACATGATTGTCAATTCCAAAGTGGGTTATGAGATGCTTTCTCTGATTGATAGATTTTTAGGCTATAATTAGATAAAAATATCACCAGAAGACTAACACAAAATAATTTTCACCACTCCGTGGGGAACATTATATTATCAGGTTATGCCATTTGGTATTAAAAACATAGGGGCCACTTATCAAAGATCCATGATCATCATATTTCATGACATTATCGAAGACTATGTCAATGACATACTAGGTAAATTAAAGACCAGGGTTGATCATCCAACAATATTGAGGAGGATACTTGAGCAACTATGTGAATACAAATTTAGACTCAACCCTAAGAAATGTGTCTTTAGTGTTACTTTAAACAATTTTTTGTGCTTTATTATGTCTTACAAGGGCATAAAATTTGATCCTACCAAAGTACAAGCCATAACATAGATGCTACCACTGACCAATCTAACATAGCTATGTAGTTTTTAAAGCAAGATCCAATCCATCAAATATTTCATTTCTCAATAGTATAATAAGTTTCATCCATTTACATACCTACTAGACAAGGGTGTAAAATTTTTTGAGATGATGATTGTCAAAAATCTTTTTAACATCTAAAGGACTATTTCGAAAATCCACCAATTTTATTACCTCCTATGTTAGGGAAACCATTCTTGCTATATCTATTAGCAATAGATCAAGCCTTAGGGGAAATTCTAGATCAACACAATGATAGTGGAAAAGAGCATGTATTGTACTATCTAAACCATACACTAGTCATGTATGAACATAATTATATACCTATTAAAAAAGCCTATATATTCATGGTATTCATAGCTTATAAACTATGAAATTCCATGTTGTACAATATGACCATGGTCATTTCAAAAGTAAATTCACTCAAGTAGCTACTATCTAAAACATCTATACAAAGCTATATGGCCAAATGTGTCATGTTTCTTAGTGAGTTTGAGATAAAGTATGTGAACCAAAAAGCCATCAAGGGGTAATTTCTTGTAGATTAGCTTACTGAATCACCCCTTCTAGACACAAATCCATTGACATTATAATTTATTGATGAATCCATCATGACCATCATTTAAAAACCTCTTCAAGAGTAGCAATGGAATATGTATTTTGATGGTTCCTTCACAACACATGGATTGGGGCTATCTTTTTATTCATAACACCTTAGGGGAATCTAATCCCTAAGTCATTCATAATTAGTGTTCCTTGTACCAATAATATGGTTGAATATAAAGCACTCAAGGTAGGGCTTAGATAGAAAATAAAATGGAATATAACTCATCTTAAGGTTTATGGTGATTCATAGTTAATCATCAATCAAGTTAAAGACCACTTTCAAACCAAAGATGAAAAACTGGTTCCCTATAAGGCCATGGTCAACACTCTCAAGCAATAGATTATCGCCATCTAATTTAAACATATATCAAGGGAAAGTAAAAAAATAGTAGATGTAATGGATACCATTGGGTAACTCATTTGACATATAGACATGGTAGAGGATGACCAATTTCTCATTAAAAATCTAATAGTGCCAACTTATGAAATATTAGCCATTACAGTGATCTATGATATTGTTGGTCCTAATTATAACTGGTATTCTAAGCTATATGTCTATCTTCATGATTAAATACTACCACTAGACTTATCCTAAAAATAAACCAATGCCTTCATTATTAATTCTTATGTTATACCTTACTCGAACCAACCCTATACTACCATAGTTTTGATGAAACTCTAGTTCATTATTTATGTTTGGTATAATATATATTAAAATTATGAGAACTTCATGAAAGGGTATGTGGATCCCACATCAGTGAGGTAGACTTGTCTAAAAATCTCTTACATACTAGCTATTATTGGCTAATAATAGATGCAGATGTAATTGTATATGTAAAAAGATGTGATAAATGTTAATGACATGTTAATCTAATTCATGTTCCCACCAAGACTCTAAAACCAATGTTAAAACCATGGACATTTTCTACATGGGGCCTTGATCTCATTGGGAAGATAAACCCCACTTCATCATATGGCCATAAATATATCCTCACCACCACAAAATATTTCACTAAGTGGGTTGAAGCTATACCTCTCACTTATGTGACTACAAAACAAATTTCCAATTTCACATTCAACCACCTCATTTGATGCTATGGTATCCCTTCCAAAATTATATCTAATAATGGAGGATAATTCAAGAATAAGGATGTAAAAAATCTATGTATGAATACAACATTACACAACACTTTTTCATGGCATATTACCTTCAAGGTAATGGCGAGGATAAAGCTTCAAACAAAACCATTATCAACATCTTGAAAAAGATTTTCAATAATATCGATCACAGTTGGCCCCTTCAGATATTCCATGGCCTCTAGGCATACCACACCAATCATCACACCTTAATAAGAGCCACTCCATACTCACTTGTCTATGGCACTAAGGCCATTTTCCCATTAAGGTTGAGTTACCATCATTATGCATATTTTTCAAACATGTTTTGGATGATAATGATTATCGATTAGCTCACTTGTAAGAGTTAGATTTACTTGATGAGAAACACATAAACACAATGAATGATCTATAGGAATATCATATCTACCTCCATGTCTAGTATAATTAGTGTGTGAAACACAAAAAATTTGATCTTGGTGATCTTGTACTCAAAGAAAACCAAAAGAATACCATGACCAAAAAAAAGCATAAAGGCAAGTTCAAACCCAACTAGGTTGGTCCTTTCATCATTATTGTAGACTATGGTGTACAAGAATTTAGGATCACCACACTAGATGAGAATGGAATTTATAAACCTATGCACATTATACACCTCAAGTAGTACTATGCTTGAGTGATATGATGTATTGTCTATGAGGATCATTTCAAATTATACCATATTATCAATATTCTTCCTTGTACCATACCATTCTACAATATTATTATCCTATCATCCTACTACCCTATCATTATCCTATCACTTATCCATTTTAACATCATGTTCTATCAAACAACATATGATTTTATATGTCCTATCCTAGCCCATTGATATTGGTTTCACATTTAGCATGAAGAATCAAATCAATTTCAGCAGTTGTTTCAATAATTATAGATAGAGGTAGTATCTTGGAGCAATAACATAATAGTTTGGTGGTTGCATATTTCCTTTCTTTTTCCCTTATTATCATGTTTTGTGATACTTATTATATCTACCTACATGGGAAAAATAGTGTTTCATCAGTCTTGCTACTAATTATAACCACTTATGGGAAAACTAGTATCACTAATCTGATCAATTATATCCTAGTTTTTACCATAATTAGGAAAAATAGAGGCAACATTTTTTTATTAAGCCTTGACATACCAACTAGCCATTCTTATGTCTTACTATGCCGCCATACCAACTATGCCTATTTTTATTGAATTGACTACTACACTAGTCAGAGTCCTCTACTTTAAGGTGGAACTACTATGTCCTAGGACTACTTTGGGACTATGTGGGTTTTATTTGATTCTTATTGAGGTTAGCTCAGTCCCCCTTTCCATCATGTTATCATTTATTTTAGTAACCTTTCAAGTTACAAAACTCTCACCATTTTATGAGCTTGGACTGCTTAGTGTCTCATCATTCTCAATCAAGTTACAATACTCCAAAATTCTTAAACATTTGAAAATCATTTATAAATAGTAAAAAACATTGACCACTTTTTTACCTTAAGGATTATGGAAACCCATACTAAGTTATTATAAAATCACTTGTCACTTAGTTTCCTCATCCATTTTGGCCTTTTTATCCCATGCACGTTCCATTTTGAAAGACCATTACTATTCTTCTATGACATCCATCATGTTTGGTTTTCATCAATTATCATTTTCTTCACATTTCCTAGGAGAACTACATTCGGCCTACATTTTTTGTTGGATATATCATCCATAGAACTATGTGGGAAATGTCCACTTTCCTAGTGCATATATAGATAGCTTGACCACCCCCTTCCTTTTCTTCTTTTCCTCCATATTTTTTGTTTTTTAGATGTCTCTTATTTTCTAGGGCAATGTGCATCATCTTGTTTATTTATATTTGTTTGTTTCTTGTTTGTGTGCATGTTTTTTTGCTTTAAGTACCATTTCCTTGATTCAATTCTATGAGTGTTGATTGGGTGATTACTTACACACTTATTCTTGAATTCATCCATATTCATACATCAACATTATCATCATGGTTTTTTTATCATTGGTGCATTATTTTCCTTTGAGTATTGGGTCCTGAGAGTCAGTCCTTATGCATATTTTGACCAAGTCTTCATGGTGTTATATCATGATGCCTAGCATTAAGTGCTACAACAAAAATTAGCTTTGATATGTCTACACCATCAATGAAAGTATCAACATCTCCTTAGTACTTGCACCACCAATCTAGATTCAATCCCAATCATATCCCAAATAGAGTAGTTAAATAACAAAATAATTGCAACCTTTTTTAGTTCTTACAAGCATCTCGCTACTTATAGGCTGTCCCACTTCATCTTTATGATATGTATCAAGTTATCATCATCATATTTTAAATTTTTGGCTATCAATCATGTTTGCCATAATTGGGGTCCACTTATTAGAACCACCTATGGGAAAATCATTACACACTATCCCACTTACCTTCTTAATGATTTTGACCAACTTTGGGAAAATAATTGAGTTATCACCAACTTAGATCATTTAGTTTCTTCTACCCACCTAGGGCATGTTTTTATTTTATTTGTTTGTCTTAATTGGGGAATATCCATCTTCTTAATGATTATAACCACCTTTGGGAAATCCATTGCGTTATCATACCATGTTTCCACTATCAGGGTATAGTTCTTATAATCATCTTTGGAAAAAACATTATACACCATCCCACTTGCATTCTCAATGATTTTGACCGACTTTGACCAAATCATTATGTTGTCACCCATCATTTTCAATTAATTTGTCCCCTCATTTTGCTTCCTTTTTTATAAGTACAATTTTCCAACCCTTTTTCCTACCATTCCCTTGAGGGGACACTCTATAGTTTATCCATTACAGTTGAATTCATAAGAACACAAAACAATTTTATTCTTTGAAAATATTTTAATGTGCTTACAGCTTGCAATGCCTTCCCAGATAAAGGCAAACTATAGACATCCAAAATTGGCCACCAATGGATTGATACCTAACTTTAGACCATTTCTTACCAACCATCAACCATCTATCCTGAGAATTTCTAAATGTCTAAAAATTAGCTTCACAACCATGCAAATAAATCAATTTGGTGCATAAATAAATTAAATCATGCAAATACACATTGAATTCAATTTTAAAAAAAGTATAAAATGCCTAACAAAGATTAATTAACATCAAATCCTAAAACAAATCAATGTCCTAATGGAATTATCCATGAACAAATAATTAAAATATCAAAAAGGAAATTAAAAAATCTATGAATATCCTAAGAAATAATCATTGCCTTTTGTGAGTTGTCATTTTGGAAAATATCTAGAAATATCCCACACATGCCTATTGATTACTAAATCATTACCATTTGACACATTTTGAATCCAGTAAGGTTAGTTAACTCATAAATCTTAAGTTTGAACCCATTACAAAATCTAACTACCCTCTAACTCACCTTGGGTTTGGGTTAGTTGCTAAATCTATAAATATTAGCCTAGAGATCTATATTTGGAGAACTTCAACATAGTAAAGTTATTATGAAGGAATTTGGGCATGAAGCAAAAATAAAGAGTTATACTACCAAAATCCATCCAAGCCATTGAATTATCAAGCCATATAAAATCCAAGCCAAGCATGAACATGATGCCAAGAGGGAAGGGAGAAAGCCAAGCTCCATTGATGAATACCTTTTGAGCACAAATCTAAGTAATCCAATAAAAAATCCTTTTGGATCAATCAAGGATTTGGGTAAGAAATTTGTATTTGTATTTAAGTTGTCATTTCTTTCCATTTTTTGTTGAGCTTTTAATTAGTTTATTACCCATGTTCCCTCCATGTTCTAGGCCTAAAGATGTTATATTTTTAGTGAGTTGTTTTCATTATTTTTGGAAATAAATCTATACGAACCTCCTCTCTTGATTCAAATTACTCAATCACATCATGTAAGGAAGAGGAAACACAATAGGGTCAACAAGTTAATATCAAGCTGCATTACCTCTAGCAATGTGAATATCTAACACCTAGGTTCCAAAACTAAAGGTTAAAACTCCCACTCCTAAATTTTTATTTTCTCCCCAAAATGTTTCTTTTTCTTCTCTCCCTATCCATTCTTATCACTAAATTCTTATTTCCCCCCTCCCTTTGTTATCCTTCCCCTTATGTTATTCTTTCTTTCTTTTTCCTATGTTCTTTTCCTAATGTCTCTTCTTCTCTGTTTCATTCTTTTTCCCTTCCATTCCTTATTCTCATATCCCTTTTTCTTCCCCATACATTTTCTCTATTCACTTTCCCACATGACATTCTCCTTGCCATTCACCATACTCCCACCTCACCTCCCACACTCTCCATGTCCTTTCTCCTTCATTACAGAGAGAACCCCCCCCCCCACCCAAATCCATTAACCCACTCCCCCAAACAATCCCCTACACCAATCTCTCCTTAGTCAATGGTCCTTAATGACCTCTTTTCATAATTTGGGCTAATAGTCTAATAAAATATTAATATAATTAATTATCAATTTAAATAATAAGACAATATATTATTTAGAATGCCAATTAAATGTTTAAGGCCATAAAATATTAAATATTAATAATAACAATTTAAACAATAACCATAGGTATTATTTCAATGTTATTAATCATCTAAATACCATATGACCCATTAATCAGGCCATCAAAACTTATCCCATCATGAGGGGAAGTAAATCACATGGAAGGGGTGTAATGGGGAGGTAGTTCTAGGTAGGTCCTTAGGGAGTCCTAGGTAAACCAGGGTGAGTCTAGTGGAGATGGGGTGGTGAAGAAAATGAAGAGGAGAGACAAAAGGGGAAGTCCAAGTAGATGGAAACAACATCAAGTAATACATAAAGACAACAACAATATGATAGGATAATAAAATCAAAAGTGACATGACAAGAAATAATATACAACTACACAAATAATCTACAAGACTATCTAATGAAATGATACTATCAAGAATATGAAGATACATGTTGAAACTTAATTGACTTCTTATAACCACTCCATTACAAAAAAATGTGATTCCATCATCCATCCTTGGCCATAATCTAAACCTCAAACCACTGATTGAATCCATCAACAGTATATGATCTAGAAAATTGAGAAAATAATATAGTAATGAACTGTAATCAGATATCAAGTACATCAAGTAATATATGCAACTTTAAGTATAGAAATATAAACATGATACATATATCAACATGAAGCCTAATATCATAGCATCAAAATAATAATACAGTCTAGCTAAGTAGAGGAGTGTATCAATCAGCTATACATAGGTTAAATCAATAATTTAAATAATCATGGCAACTTGCATAATCTTAGGATCATAATAATTTGATAAATATTTATGGTAGTTGATTTCCTTATTCAAATATTTTCCTATGAAAATTTTATTTATAGTTAATGGTTAATTATGGTTTTTAAATTCAATAATTGTTTATAACCTCTATCAAAATAATTAAGTTGTGTATACCTATTTAGCAATGTACTATTGACCTCATGGTAGCTATGATTTCTAGGACTATTTAAACAAATATTATTTTTTTAATAAATTATGCAATTGCATTATGCATTTTCCCTTATCACCCTTTGGATATAAGGATTAATATAAAGTTATTAAGGATATTAGTGGTTCATTATATGATCAATGTATTATTTATTAAAGCATGAAAATAATTTATTTTTAATAGAATGAATTGCTATTTGGATACATTTTTTATTAAGTCATAAATGCGTATTATATATATATATATATATATATATATATATATATATATATATATATATATATATATATATAAAGCTTTTTTTTTAAATTAAATTTCTAAAATGCTTCAGTTATTGAGTTCTATTCAATGATAATAGTAAAGCTTACAAATTATCTTTTAATAGTGACTAGAGAAGTATCATTGGGTCTTACGTACTATAAGTATTAATAGTGGTTGAGCATTTTATAAGAAACTAGTATGATATAATTATTTTTATTCTATGCATATTTTTTATGTTTTCCTTTTGGTTCTTAATCTAATTATTGGATAGAAAAATGGAAGATTGGATTGTAATTTTTTTAATCGATGAATATATGTTGATGTTATCTCAAGGTTTGAACAATAATAGTGGAAATCTATATTGCATTATT
>JARHVA010000369.1:307500-322500 GCA_037957365.1 Torreya grandis
AATACCTATTATATTGACTATGTGTGACTCAAAGATGGATAGAAATGATAAACTTTGACCTAATTATGCATGTGTAAATGAAATAGTAACTATCACTACTCTAAGTTAATATCATATGAAAATAGTTATGATCAATTTTCATTATTGAACCTTATGAGTAGATCTTAACTTATGTATTGAAATACAAATTTGATGGTAAAATCACTTGTGCTTACATTAAATATGACTAGACATGGAATTTAGATCTTTGGTTTAGTGTAGTGACATAAGAATGAACCCTTCAATGTTAAAACCCCACTAGGGCCTATGATGAATTAAGGCTTACAAAAATAGAGAGGATCATAATGGTATAAGCTAACCCAAATCACCCCCATGATGATTGATAATTTCACACATATCTAGAGTAATTCAAAGAAGGAGTCAAGCCTCATGTATTTCTCCTAACTAGATTACTTAGTGTGATAGTGTTCCTTTGCTACATGTATACATCTAGAGATGGATTAAATACTTGATGATAATGCTCTAATTGATTTTGATTTAATAGGCTCATGACTTAGTTTAGGGTTACTTCAAATGAATATAATAGAATTTTTAAATAATAGGGAAACTTTTCTACGTGTGGAATAGTGTAAGTGTACCTAAATAGTTAAATTTCCATCTAGTACAAAAATTGGATTATATTTACATTTATAGCAATCCAAATGGATGAAAGATCATGATATCTATACTTAAAATATGGACCAGCCTTTAATGAAGGGTTTAAATTTGAAAAGGAATGGCTAATGGGAAAATGACAAGATCTACCAATCAATCCCAACTCATGCAAGTCAATTTTAAATAGTAAAATGTTATGTTTTATATTTATATAGGTGTAAAATAAAAATATATAAGGTATGGGATTGTACAATTACTTGGGATAAAGTGAGATGGAAAAATAAGATTGATTTAAGGGCTTAAGTCAAGTAAGGTAAATTTTAGATAAAATTGACATTATTAAGAATTCATAACCAAATGTGAACAATAAAACAAGAAATGAAGATAGTTTATTCGAAACCTATGAATTCAAAACAAAAAAACCTAAGTTGAAAAAGGACATAAACCCAATCTTTAAAGAAAGAATTTTGGGTTCACTAACATGAGTCACCATATTTTTGAATCTAAATGATGTACCATTAATAATAATGTAAATTTATTGTAAAAGGAATATCTAACATTTAAAAATGTTAAAAATACATTTATATTTTCCCTAGTAGATAAACATAGTGTTGACGCAAGAAAATACACCCAGTGATAGGAAGTCAAACTCTTGTCTTCTCCTCACAACATGGAAACTCCCCTCTCACTTGTGGGACTGACAAAGCTGGAGGGGAGAGCCTCTAGATAAGGGCTAGATCCCTTTGATGCATCATGTTTATTCTAGCAAGTGCAAAACACACATATATATAGGTATATATAAGGGGGGGATGAAAAGGGAGAGAGATATAGGAAAAACAAACCTACCCTAAAGAGGTGATGCACTAAAATAAGTCAACCTTCACACATCCACTCTTGAAATCAAACAAATGCATACATACTCTACACACTTGGTAGAAGGATCAGGCTAAAAAACACTGGCAGGGAGGCTTTCATGAAAACACAAGAAATAGAAAATCACTGAGGCACTGTGAAATGCACATTGTAAGTAACTCTCTCTATTCTAGTCTCCTCAAATGTTAGCTCTTCTCCTTTTAGCTGTAGAAATGGCACCTTGTAGATAACATGTCTACTAGTGTTGAACCTGTGAGAGCATCAAGAAACAATGACTGGACATAGACAAACACTCAAGACATACTCTAAAAATATCTATCCACATGGAGGTAAAAACTGCATTTCATTTGATTCAGGTGAAATTTTGCCAGGGCTGCACCTTAGCAAAAGTGGAAAATCCTCCTAAAAAATGAGAAGTTACAATACATATAGAAAATAAGGAACTTGGCGCTTCTTTAACAAGTTGGTCTATCACATCCCCTCATTGGGAAGAGGGAAACATTGTTGTTGATGTCATCATTCTAGAAGAGGCCTACCAGAACCATGTTATATAATCACCAAATTTGACTTTGGCATTCAATTATTAATGCAAAACATAGACTGCACCCTCTTTTTTGTAAATAGATTGAGATTTTCCCCCTTTTAAATGTGTGGGCCATGTTGCTTGCTGTTTGTACCATTTGGGGATTTAACAGGCAATAAATCACCCTCCATTTGCCACTTGGACTGCCTTGTCACTTTTGCACCATGTCATTTCTCCCTGCTTTGTCACTTTTGGCTTTTCTTAGTTTGTCTCATCTGGCTCATTGGCCCTCAGGGGTGAACTTTTAGTGGGTTGCTTCACTCTGAGCCCCTTTTCCATGGTTAGCGCTCTCCTTTGCTTTTGAAGACAAACGGCCACTTCACTTGTTAATTTTGACGTTCACATGACCGTCATGCTTTGAAAACCAATAGATATTTCATCCTCTTGAATTTGATGGCCTCCCAAATGTCACTACATGAAAACTAATGGCTATCTAGCTTTGTTAAACTTGACAGCTTTTAGGATGTCATCGAGTCCTTGCTGGCCTTTTTTGTGACTTTGCTTTTTCCTTAACACCTCAGTGGGCACTTTTGCCTTAGCATATTCTTAGCCCCTTTGACCTTTGAAAAAGTCCCTTGAACTAGGTCGAAAGTCCCCCACAAGGGCACCTACCCTTCGGGGTCCTTCGGTGGGTCCCTTGGTACTCCAGACTGTCTCCCGGGCTCCCACGGACAAATTGTCCATGGACTATTTCCCTGGGGCTTTCTTGGCTTGCTTTGTTTTTCATAGAGTTTTGTCTGTGGATAATTTCTCATGGACAAAAAGTCTGTGGAACTTCTCCTCAGCCCCCACCCTTTGTATTCAAAACGTACCCAAAGAAATTTAGAGTTTTGATAGAATTTGGGACTTAGACAAGTTTTGGAAGACTTACCTAGATCCTTTACAATTGGAGTGCCTACCCTTTGGAAGGGCACTTGAACTTTGAAGATTTCCCTTCGGCCAAGGACATACCTTTGAACCAAGCCCATTAAACCAAAAGGTTCAATGGTTCAATTGGTTCAACCAAGCGTGCCAATTTTTGTTGAACCA
This sequence comes from Torreya grandis, assembly GCA_037957365.1. Classification (NCBI taxonomy): domain Eukaryota; kingdom Viridiplantae; phylum Streptophyta; class Pinopsida; order Cupressales; family Taxaceae; genus Torreya; species Torreya grandis. The sequence goes on from JARHVA010000369.1 coordinate 310,640, forward strand.
AGCCCGATGACCTTCTTTGTTTGAAATTCTCATTGAACTAAACCATTAAACTAAACTATTAAACCAAAAATGGTTCAACAGTTTATAGGTTCAAACATTGAATGCCAATGAACCTCTTCTATCGATTGAACCATCCTCTTCAAACCAAGAGATTAAACCAAGCCATTAAACTTCTTCCATCAAACCAAACCCGTTGAACCAAAAATGGTTCAACGGTTCAATGGTACGATGGTTCAATGTTGCTAAACCAAGATGCTTGAACTAAGCAATGGATGAACCAAGTGCCGATTGAACCAAGGGGCTGAACCAAAGAGCGATGGTCTTGAAGACTAAACTGAGGCTTGAACTATGGCTGAATGAAAGTTGCATTTAACTTATGTGATCTGAAGATGATTTGAATTCAAAATCAAGGGAATAAGGTGACCAAAATTTAGCCTGTGGGCAAAAATTGGTCAATAGATGGTGACTCATAGGGGAAGCATGCCTGCTATGCTTAGAACCCAATTCCCTTGTAGTCCATTGGGTGCAGAGTTAGATGTAGCTATAATGAAAGTTAGCAATAGCCCCAAAAGATCTGAGAATCAAACATGAAGCTTTACCCCACATGCAAAGGGAAAACACACAAGGCTAAAAAATGCTACTTGTGTAAACTACACCTAGGGAAAGCAGGAAAGACAACTAAAAACAAACTATTATATACAGCTAACTAGGAATGTTTGCCTCCCTCCTGGATCAAAGGGAAAACTTCTCAATTCCCCTTCCTAGCAAGAAGACTTATGGCACCAGGAAAGTAGATAAAATAAAATGAGATTTGGTGACTTGCTCCTCTTGCTAGTCACCTGGTTGGGCTGAAATCTGAGTGGATCAGATTCAAACATGCCTCCAATATATATGTATTTTACTTGTCCGTGGAGGCCTGTTGAATACTGGTTCTTCATATTGGTACTCCTCACCAATAAATAAATGGCTACTAGCTCATCACCCTAAGCCCTTTGATTTGCACATTCCTTCTGTGATGTATCATGGTCTGACTTTTTTCCTTCTGCCTCATTGAAAATCTTGTCAGACTCATCCTCTACTTCCTTTTGGTATTCTTGAAGAAAGGTGACTATGGTGATGTCTGAAATGGACTCACAAAAATATTTCTCATCCCATAGAACATCACCTCTCTATTTGAAGCTATCTTCTTCAAGGCATTCCTCCAAGAAGACATACCTCTCTTTTTCCTCTTTACTGATCAGGACTTCTAGATTTTCAAAAATATTCTCCTGGTCCTCCTCTAACTCAGGCTCTTCAATGTAGATGTCCTCATCATCAAAACAACAAGGAAGTTCATCAAATATAGGGGAAGAGAGCTCATCATGCTTTTGTTCCTCTTCGTATTGCTAAAACATCTGCATATATGCAAGACCTACATCTTCTCCATTGCTGATAAGGTCTTCACAAGGAGCATCAATGATGATTCTACCTTTATTATCACTCATGACAGCCTCTTGAGGAACTGTAGATTAGATCTTTTGCTCCTTGCCTCTGCCTCTTACTAAATAGGTTATTCCTTGAGAAGAGGTGAAGTGGAGAAAACATGTGGAAGAGGAGACAGTCTTTGAGCTAGAATTGAATGATTCTCCTCCTTCCACTTGGTCAGCACTTCATCAATATCAGGTGTGACCTGATAGTTCTCTTGGAAGTGAGTAGATGGGGTGTGTTTAGACATAGAATGTGTTTTTTGGTCTGAACTATCCATTACACATTGGCTGAGGAATTTCTCTCTAGATTCCAACTCTGCTATTCTCTAGGCTAGATATTCTTCAAAAAGCTTTTCCCAGAGGTATCTAACATTATCATGAGCAGGCACAGCTTTAGCTTCTTTAAGGCTTTGAGGAAAACCTTGCTCTTCTTCTTCTTTTCTACCCCATGATTCTACTATTCTTCCTTAGTTCAAGATCTCTAAATTAGAATTTTGCCCCTGTGAACAGGCAGCAACTTTGTTTTCTACAAGGTCCTAAGGCTCTTCCACAAGGTCTAGAAGTTTTAACTCTCTTTCAAGGATTAGGTTCATCCTAGACTCTAAATCTTCAATTTGTTTGGCTAGGTTGTCCTGAAAGAGTCTTTCTTGGAGGTCACCAGCATGATCCTCTCCAAAGCTCAAAGCTGGTTCGTGGCATTCCTTCCTCCAACTCAGAATTTGTGCATTATGCTAAAGGACTTGAGGAGGTTGGGAAATGTAAGGAAAACACTATTGGTGTGATGGAGGAGTCTTTAGAAGAGGGACATGCTAGCTAGTGGTACTATCGCCAACAAAAGATTTGTAGTATAAGGAATTTAGAAGGTTCATTTCCAAGGGAGGCTGATCTGATGTCATTTGATGTTGGAAAGCCAAGCACACAAGATTGGGAGTAGTTATATTTGATGAGCTGGAGTGAGTAAGTGTAATCTAATAAAATGGGTTTGGTGTAAAAGAGGGGGTTTTCTTCAGAATAGGAAGGGGCACACAAGGCTGACTGCCTTGAATAAATGGATTTCTCCATTTTCCTACCTCCTCTTTCATGGGTTGCAAGGGTTGTGCTTGCCTAAAAAAGCACTCCTCTTTATACATTAGCTCATGTTGATATTTGTATTGCTCTTTCAGCCTGTTAATTTATAATTCTAGTGCTATCTCCTTTATAGTTATAGGGCAACTAGGAGAGCTACTTGAGGGGATTCTCTAAATTTTTTCAGTCTGATCAAAATCATATGAAGGAAAACCAGACCCATGATTTTGAACAAAGGAAATATACATACAAGAAATGATTTCTAATGGCACCAAGCTACTTAACCAGTAGATTTAACTTAGAGTCGCTAGATGTTGAAGAATATTCAATTTGTTGTAACATGACCAGCATCAATCTTGAGACTTTACTACATTGTAAAATTGAGTCCCACTGGGCATGCCAAAACTATTGATGCAAGAAAATACACCTAGTGAAATGAAGTCAAACTCCTATCTTCTCCTCACAACATGGAAACTCCCCTCTCACCTGTGGGACTGGTGAAGCTAGAGGGGAGAGTCTCTAGATAAGAGCTAGCTCCCTTTGATGCATCATGTTTATTCCAACAAGTGCAAAACACACACATATATATAGGTATATATAAAGGGGGGGATGAAAAGGGAGAGAGATATAGGAAAAACAAACCAACCCTAAAGAGGTGATACACCAAAATAAATTGACCTTCACATATCCACTCTTGAAATCAAACAAATGCATACATACTCTACACACTTGGTAGAAGGACCAGGCTACAAAACACTGGCAGGGAGGCTTTCGTGAAAACATAGGAAATAGAAAATTAGTGAGGTGCTATGAAATGCACACTATAAGTAACTCTCTCTATTTTAGTCTCCTTAAATGTTAGCTCTTCTCCTTTCAACTGTAGAAATGGCACCTTGTAGATAATAAGTCTACTAGTGTTGAACCTGTGAGATCATCAAGAAACAATGACTGGACACAGACAAACACTCAAGACATACTTTGAAAATATCTATCCACATGGAGGTAAAAACTGCATTTTATTTGATTCAAGTGAAATTTTGCCAAGGTTGTGCCTTAGCAAAAGTGGAAGATGCTCCTCAAAATTGAGAAGTTACAATACATATAAAAAATGAGAAAGGAACTTGAAGCTTATTTGACAAGTTGGTCTATCGCGTCCCCTCATTAGGAAGAGGGAAACACTATTGTCAATGTCATCATTCTAGAAGAGGCCTACTAGAACCATGTTGTATAATCACCAAATTTGACTTTGGAATTCAAGCATTAATGAAAAACACAAAATGTACCCTCTTTTCTATAAATAGATTGAGATTTGTCCCCTTTTAAATGTGTGGGCCATGTTGCTTACTATTTGCACCATTTGGGGATTTAACATGCAATAAATTACCTTCCATTTTCCACTTGGACTACCTTGTCACTTCTACACCATGTCATTTCTCCTTACTTTGTCACTTTTGGCTTTTCTCAATTTGTCTCATCTGGGTCATCGGCCCTCAGGGGTGAGCTTTCAATGGGTTACTTCATTTTGAGCCCCTTTTCCATGGTTAGCACTCTCCTTTGCTTTTAAAGACAAATGACCACTTCACTTATTAATTTTGATGTTCACGTGACTATCATGCTGTGAAAACCAATGGATATTTCATCCTCTTGAATTTGACAGCCTCTTGAACATCACCACTTAAAAACCAATAGCTATCTAGCTCTGTTAAACTTGATGGCTTCTAGGACGTCATCAGGTCCTTACTAGCCTTTTTCTGTGACTTTGCTTTCTCCTTAACACCTCGATGGGAACTTTTGCCTTAGCATATTTCCTATCCCCTCTAGCCTTTGAAAAAGTCCCTTAAACTGGGCTAGAAGTCCCCCGCAAGGGCACCTACCCTTCGGGGTCCTTCGGCGGGTCCCTTGGTACTCTAAACTATCTCCTGGGCTCTCGTGGACAAATTGTCCACAGACAATTTCCCTGAGTCAATTTCCCCAGGGCTTTCTTGGCTTGCTTTGTTTTCCATGGACTTTTGTCTACAGATAATTTCCCATGGATAAAAAGTCCACATAAATTCTCCTCGGCCCCTGCCCTTTGTATTTGAAATGCACCCAAAGAAATTCAGAGTTTTGATAGAATTTAGGACTTACACAAATTTCAAAATACTTACCCAGATCCTTTACAATTGGGGTGCCTACCCTTTGGAAGGGAACTTGAACTTTGAAGACTTCCCTTCAGCCAAGGACATACCTTTGAACCAAGCCCATTGAACCAAAAGGTTCAATGGTTTAATTGGTTCAACGAAGCACACCGATTTCTGTTGAACTTAGCTTGATGACCTTCTTCGTTTGAACTTCTCATTAAACTGAACCATTAAACCAAAAATGATTCAATGGTTTAAAGGTTTAAACATTGAACACTGATGAACCTCTTCTGCTAATTAAAGCATCCTCTTCGAACCAAGATATTGAACCAAGCCATTGAACTTCTTCCATTGAACCAAACCCATTGAACCAAACCCATTGAACCAAAAATGGTTCAATGGTTCAATGGTACAATCTTTCAACACTGCTGAACCAAGATGCTTGAACTGAGTGATGGATGAACCAAGTGCCAATTGAACCAAGGGGCTGAACCAAAGAGCGATGGTCTTGAAGATTGAAATGAGGCTTGAACTATGGCCGAATGAAAGCTATGTTTAACTTATGCAATTTGAAGATTACTGGCATTTAAAAGCAAGGGAAGAAGGTGACCAAAATTTTGCCTATGGGCAAAAATTGGTCAACACATAGTAAGAATTCTAAATTGGAAAATTAAAAACAAGCAATGGACATTGTGAAAAGTAAAAGAGTTAGACCAATCACACCTTGATGAATTATCAAATTTTTGAATGTAAATATGATATGTAGAGGGATATGATTTCCACATACATCATCTAGGCTCAGAGTGGGATCAATGATAACAATTTTTTACTTTCATTCATGTCCTCTTGTTCCTTTCATGGCCTCATACACCATTCTTATCATGTGAAATTTTTTGGGTTTAAGAACTTTTCATGCCACCTTTTCACTAGATGTTGTATCTTCCTATACCTCACTTTGAAACATTGATGGAAAAAATTATTTGATTTTACTATTAAATTTTATTGACCTTAATTTCCATAATATGTTTACAAAAATGAGAATGGAGGAAGTAGATAGGTCTAACAAGAAAAATGATGTTGTAAATATGTATCCTACATGCTAGAATTATAACCTTAGTAGTTCATGTGGTGTAAATAGAGGATTAAAGGAATAATTTTAGCCTTTTCTCCCAAAGTGTGAGATTAAAATACATGCATAGTTTCCTAGGCCAATTTTAGTACAAGATAATGATACAGGCTTTGAGTAGAGATAAATCAATGTAATGTAGAGTGTGCTTAAACTTGAAATGAGTTAAAAAAAGATTGATAACTTATATGGAGCCTCTTATAACCTCAAATGATAATTCCCAAATTAGATAGATAATTTTTCATATCCTTTGCATTGATCATAGATAATTTTGTATATATAGGTTTCTCATGGTTTTAACTACAAACTTGTTAACATGTAAAATCTAACAAAGAGAGGAAACAACTAAAAATTGGATCCAAACATTTAAATAATGTAACTATGAGTAGAATGCCCTTAAAAAAATGGAACAATATTTACAAGCCCATTATTCCTATCCAAGGTAGGATCGAAATACCACTATTCATATCCTAGAAGAAAGAATAAACACAAATCAAAAAATGACAAAGAAAAATGCTCATGGTCTAAGAAAAAATATGACAAAATGATAAAATAAATAAAATAGGAATACATAATTTCAAAAAAAATGAGAAAAGAGACAAAATAAAGCATTGATATGCCCCTAATCTAGGGTGATGATCCATTTACAAATAATATTGCAAAAATATTGTAATAATAAGGATTTTATTGTAATAAAAAGCCAAAAGGAATTAGAATTTGCATTGATTATTGGGACATAAACAAAGATTTATCTAAGGATGACTTTCCATTGCCAAACATTGACATGATCATCAACTCCAAAGTGGGTTATGAGATGTTTCTCTGATTGATGGATTCTTAGGCTATAATTAGATCAAAATATCACTAGAAGACCAAGACAAAATAATGTTCACCACTCCATGGGAAAATTATATTATCAGGTTATGCCATTTGGTCTTGAAAACAAGGGGCCACTTATCAAAGAGCCATGACTATCATATTTAATGATATGATGCATGACATTATCAAAGACTATGTCAACAACATACTAGGTAAATCAAAGACTAGATCTAATCATCTAATTGTATTAAGGAGGATATTTGAGAAAATAAGTGTATGTAAAGTTAGACTTAACCCCAAGAAATATTTATTTGGTGTTACTTTTAGCAAATTTGTGGGCTTCATTATGTCTTTTAGGGGTATATAAGTCGATCCTACCAAAGTACAAGCCATAACATAAATGCCATCACTGACCTATCTAAAGTAGCTCTATATTTTTTTAAGGAAAGATCCAATCCATCATATGATTCATTTATAAAATGGTTGATAAGTGTCATCTATTTACATACCTACTAAATAAGGGTGTAACATTTATTAGGGATGATGATTGTCAAAAAACATTTTAATAGCTAACTGATTATCTTGAAAATCCACCATTTATATTACCTCTTATGCTAGGGAAACCATTCTTTCTATATCTATTAGTAAAAAATGAAGCCTTAGGGTGCATTTGAGCTCAACACAATGATAGTGGAAAAGAGCATGTAGTCTACTATCTAAGTTGTACACTAGTCATGTATGAACATAATTATACACCTATTGAAAAAGCCTATTTAGCCATGATCTTTGTAGCTCAAAAATTGTGAATCTACATGTTGAACAATATGACCATGGTCATTTAAAAAATAAACCCACTCAAGTATCTACTATCTAAAATAGTTTTATAAGGCCACATAGCCAAATGGATCATGCTTCTCTGTGAGTTTGAGATAGAGTATGTGAACTAGAAAGCCATCAAGGGGAAAATTCATGTAGATCAGCTTACTGATGAAGCACCCTTTATAGACACAAATCCATTGAAATTCTAGTATCATAATGAATCCATCATTACCATCATTGAAAATTTTCTTCAAGAGTAACACTAGAAGCTATATTTTGATGGTTCCTTCACAACACATGGATAGAGAGCCAACCTTTTATTCATAACACCTCAACGGGATCTAATCCCTAAGTCAGAATCAGATTTCATTATACCAATAACATGGTTGAATATAAAGCACTTATGGTAGGGATTAGATAGGAAATAATGGAATATAACACATCTAAGGGTTTATGGTGATTCATAGTTAAATATCAATTAGGTTATAGACCACTTTCAAACCAAAGATGAAAAATGGGTTCCCTATAAGGCCATGGTTGACACTCTCAAACAACAAATTATCGACATCAAATTTTAAAATATACCAAGGAAAAGAAAAAAATAACAAATGAAATAGCTACCATTAGGTCACTCATTTGACATACAAACATGGTAAAGGACTAGTAATTTATCATTAAAAATCTAACAATTCCAGCTCATGAATCATCAACCATTACAATGATCTATGATATTGTTGGTCTTAGATCTAAATGGTATTCTGAGCTATATGCCTATCTTCATGATCAAATCCTACCTTAATAATTATCTTAAAAACAAACCAAAGCCTTCATAATTTATTCTAAATGTTATACCTTATTCAAACCAACCCTATACCACCATAGTTTTGATAGAACTCTAGTTCATTGTTTACCTTTGGTAGAATCTATACCAACATTAGACAAGTTCATGAAAAGGTATGTGTATCCCACACTAGTGGGATAGACTTGTCTAAAAATCTCTTGCATAATTTTTATTCTTGGCCAATAATGGATGTAGATGCAGTTGTATATGTAAAAAGATATGATAAATGTCAATGACATGTTAATCTAATTCATGCCGCTACCAAGACTCTAAAACCAATGTTGACATCATGGCTATTTGATACATGGGGCCTTCATCTCATTGGGAAGATAAACCCCACGTCATTAGATGACCATAAACACATCCTCACCACCACAAAATATTTCATAAAGTGGGTTGAAGCTATACCCCTCACTTATGTGACTAGAAAACAAATTTCCAAATTCATTTTCAACCATGTCATTTTCCACTATGGTATCCCTTCTAAATTAATCTGATAATGGAGGATAATTCAAAAATAAGGATGTCAAAAATCTATGTGTTGAATATAACATCACATAACACTTTTCCATGGTATATTACCCTTAAGGTAATGGTTAGGCTAAAGCATCAAACAAAACCATTATCAACATCTTGAAAAATATTGTTAATGATATCAGTCACAATTGACCCCTTCAGATATTTCATGCCCTATGGGAATACCATACCAATCATCACACCCCAATAGGAGACACTCCATACTCAGTTGTTTATGGTAGTGAGGCCATTTTCTCATTAAGGTCTAGTTACCATCATTGTGCATCTCTTTCAAACATGTTTTGGATGATAATGACTATCAAGTAGCTCTTTTTTTAGAGATAGAGTTACTTGATGAAAAACACATAAACATAATGAATAATCTATAGGCATATCAAATCCACCTCCATGGCTAGTATAATTAGTGTGTTAAACACAAAAACTTTAAAGTTGGTGATCTTATACTCAAAGAAAACTAATGGAATACCATGACTAAAGAGAAGCATAAAGGCAAGTTCAAACCTAACTAGGTTTTTCCTTTCATCATTGTTTTAAACTATGATGTAGGAGGATATAGTATCACCACACTAGATACAGATGGACTTGATGAGCCTATGTACATTATACACCTCAATTAGTATTATGCTTGAGTGATATGATGTATTTTCTATGAGGACCATTTCAAGTTATACCATATTATTAGTATTCTTCCTTATATCATACCATTCTACTATATTATTATCCTATCATCTTACTAGCCTATAATTATCCTATAGCTTATCCATTATACCATCATGTTCTATCAAACAACATATGGTTTTATCTATCCTATCCTAGCCCATTAATATTTGTCCATCCATTGGTTTCACATTCAGCATGAAAAATCAAATTAGTTTCAATAGTTGTTTCAAAAATTATAGATAAAGGTAGTATCTTGGAGTGGTAACACAAAAATTTGGTAGTTGCATCTTTCATTTCTTTTTCCCTTATTATCAAGTTGTGTGAGCCTGATTATATCTACCTACATGGGAAAATGAGTTTTTCATCAATATTTATAGTAATTATAACCACCTATAGGAAAATTAGTATCACTAATCTGATCAATTGTATCCTAGTTATAACCACAATTAGGCAAACTAGGGGTAATATTTGTTTATTGAGCCTTGGCATACCAACTAGCCATTCTTAAGTCTTACTCTACCATCATACTAGCTAGACCTCTTTTTATTGAATTGGATGCTACACTAGTCAAATTAATTTACTATAAGGTGTAACTACTATGACCTAAGGTCACTTTGGAATTATGTGGGTTATATTTGATTCCTGTTGATGTCAAATTAGTTCTCCTTTCCATCATCCTCTCACTATTTTGTGAGTAACCTTTCAATTTATAATGCACTCACCTTTTTTTGATCTTGGATAGTTTAGTGTATCATCATTATCAATCAGGTTGGGATACTACAAAAATCCAAAAACATTTGAAAAGCATTTAGAAATACTAAAACATTGGCCACTTCATTACCTTAAGGATTATGGAAACCCATACTAGGTTATAAGTAAATCACTTATCACTTAGTTTCCTCATCCTTTATGGCCTTTTTATTCCATTCACTTATCATTTTGAAATACCATTCATATTCTCATATCACATCCATCATGTTTGTGTTTCATCAATTATAATTTTCTTCCCATTTCTTAGGAGAACTAAATTTAGCTTGAAGTTTTTGTTGGATATATCATCCATAGAACTATGTAGGTAGTGTCCACTTGCCTAGTGCATATAGAGATATCTCAACCACCCCTTCCTTTTCTTATTTTCCTCCATATTATTTGTTTCTTTAGATGTCACCTATTTTCTAAGGGCAATGTGCATCATCTTGTTTATTTAAATTTGTTTATTTCTTATTTATGTGCCTATTTTTTTCTTTAAGTAATGTTGCCTTGATTTAAGTCTATGAGTGTTCATTGGGTTATTTATGACACACTCATTCTTGAATTCATACATATTCATATGCCAACATTATCATCATGGTTTTTATCATTGGTGAATTATTTTCCTTTGAGTAATGTATCTCGAGAGTCAATCCTTATACATATTGTGACCAAGTCCTCATGGTGTTATATCATGATGGCTACCATTAAGTGCTACAACAAAAATCAGCTTTGAGATGTCTACACCATCAATAGAAGAAATAACATATCCTCAATACCAACACCTCCAATCCAAATTCAACCACAACCATATCCCAAATAGATTAATTAAACAACAAAATAATTTCAACCCTTGTTAGTTCTTATGAGCATCTCCATACTAGCAAGTTATCTGAATTCATCTTTATCCTATGTATCAATTTATCATCATCATATTTTAAATCTTTGGCTTTCAATCACGTTTTCAATAATCAGTGTCCAATGATTATAACCACCTATGGGAAAATCATTTCACACCATCCCACCTACCTTATCAATGATTTTGACAAACTTTGGGTAAATAATTGAGTTATCACCAACTAGGATCATTTACTTTATTCTACCCACCTGAGGCATGTTTTTATCCTACTTGTCTATCTTAATTTGGGAATCTCAATCTTCTCAATGATTACAACCACCTTTGGAAAAATCATTATGTTATCATACAACGTTGTCACTATCAAGGTACAATGCTTATAACCTCCTTTGGGAAAACCATTGTACACCATCCCACTTGCATTCTTAATGATTTTGACCAACTTTGACCAAATCATTATGTTGTCACCCATCATTTTAAATTATTTGGTCCCCTCATTTTGATTCTTTTTTTATAGGTACCATTTTCCAACCCTTTTTCCTACCACTCCCTCTAGGGGGCACCCTATAGTTCATCCATTACCATTGAAGTCATAAGCACACAAAACATTTTTATTCTTTGAAAAGATATTGTGCTTATAGCTTACAATACCTTCCCAAACAAGGGAAAATTGTAGATATCCAAAATCAGCCACTAATGGATTTATACCTAACTTTAAACCAATTCCTACCAACAATCAATTATCTATCCTAAGAATTTCCAAATGTCTTAAAATTAGCTTCATAACCATGCAAATAAATCA
>JARHVA010000369.1:327500-425000 GCA_037957365.1 Torreya grandis
ATTTTCAAATAATAAGGAAACTTTTCTAGGTGTGCAATAGTGTAAGTGTGCCTAAATAGTTAAATTTCCATGTAGTAGAAAAAGTGGATTATATTTAAATTTATATAAATATAAATGGATGATAATTCATGATATCGATACTAAAAATATGGACCAACCTTTAATGAAGAGTTTAAATTTGAAAAGGAGTGGTTAACGGGAAAATGACAAGATCAACCAATAAATCCCAACTCATGCAAGTGAATTTTTACTAAGAAAATGCAATGTTTGATATTTATATAGGTTTAAAATTAAAAAAACATAAGGCATGAGACTGTAAAATTACTTAGGATAGAGTGAGGTGGCAAAATAGGACCGATTTAAGGGCTTAAGTCAAGTAAGGTAAATGTGGGATAAAATTGACACTATCAAGCATTCATAACCAAATTTGAACATATAAAAAAATAAATGAAGATAGTTTTTTTGAAACCTATGAATCCAAAATAGTAAACCCTAAGTTGAAAAAGGACATAAACCCCAACATTAAATAAAAAAAATTTAAGTTCACTAACACAAGTCACCATATTTTTTAATCTAAATGATGTACCATTAATAATAATGTAAATTTATTGAAAATGAATATCTAACATTTAACAATGTAAAAATTACATTTGTGTTTTCCCTAGTAGGTAAATGTAGTAAGAATTATAAATTAGAAAATGAAAAACAAGCAATGGACATTATGAAAAGTAAAAGAGTTAGAACAGTCTCACCTTGATGAATTCTCAAATTTTTGAATGTAGATCTAATATGTGGAAGGATAGGATTTCCACATACATCATCCATGCTTAGAGTGGGATCAATTATAACCAATTTTGAATTTCATTCCTATCCTCTTGTTACTTTCATGGCCTCATGCACCATTCCTGTCATGTAATAATTTTTTTGTTTAAGAACTTTTCATGCCACTTTTCCACTAGATGTTATATCTTCCTATACCTTCACTTTGAATGATTGATGGAAAATAATATTTCATTTTATTCAATTTTCTTGTCCTAAATTTCCATAATATGTTTATAAAAATGAGAATGGAGGAAGTAGATAGATCTAACCAAAAAAATGATGTTGTAACTATGTATCCTACATGCTAGAATCAAACCCTTAGTAGTTCATGTGGTGTAAATAAAGGATTAAAAGAATAAGGTCTTCCTTCTCTCCCTAAGTGTGAGAATAAAATTCATGCACAATTTCCTAAGCCAATTTAGTAGAAGATGATGATCCAAAGATTTGAGTAGAGATAAATCAAATTAATGTAGAGTGTGCTTAAACTTGAAATGACTAAAAAAAGATTGATAACTTATATCGAGCCTCTTAGAACCTCAAAGGATAATTCCCAAATTAGATAGATAATTTTTTAGATCATGTGCATTGATCATGCATAATTTTGTATATATAGGTTTCTCATGGTTTTAATTACAAACTTGTTAACATGTAAAATCTAACAAAGAGATGAAAACAACCAAAATGAGGATCCAAACATTGAAATGATGTAACCATGAATAGAAGGGCCCCCAAAATGGGACAATATTTGGAAGCCCATTATTTCTGTCCAAGGTAGGATTGAAATACCACTTTTCCTATCCTAGAAGAAATAATAAACACAAATCAAAAAATGAGAGAGAAAAATGTTCATTATGTAAGCAAAAATATGACAAAATGATAAAATAAATAAAATATGACTATAAGATTTCAAAAATAATGAGAAAAGAGACAAAATAAAGCATTGGTATACCCCTAATCTAGGGTGATGATCCATTTACACATAATAATTCAAAAATATTTTAATAATAAGGCTTTTATCTAAATTGGCTATATACAAAACCCAAGAGTGATAGTTGGAGGAATTTTCATAATTTTTTACACAAAAAATTAAGTTCTAGTGGAATTTGTTTAAAGTGTAATAGTGAACATGAGTGTAGCCAAAAATATAGTTATTAATATGTTAGTTGGGTATAATACAATATAATTGATGAATATTATTGGAATAAGCATTTTTGGCTATAAAAATATACATTGAAGGGGTGGTTATATGTTTAGTGTGAATAATCCTACAAGATATGGATCCTTTGGTGTAATTTTTAGAGGTACTAGCCAACCCTAAGGTAATATAAGTGGTGGCATAAAAAGAGGCTTGAAAGTTAGATAAGGAAGATCCAAAGGATCAGTTTGAGGTAATGGATTGGGAGGTAGTAGAAGTGGTGGTTCAGAATGCCCCATTATTATTTTCATCTATGAGCCATCACACTCATCCTCTCTCTCTCTCTCTCTCACACACACACACACACACACACATCAATATGTTATCTAGAGTTAAGTATTTAACATGAAATTGGAAGGATTATAATATACCCCTATGTTTTAAGAACATAAGATAGGTAGTACTAAATATTCAACTATTCAAAACCAATTTAAGAGCTGATGCCCAAGAATGATATTCTTTATTTAAAATGATCATTAACCATAGTAACCTAGAATAATTCAAGAAAGGATATATATATGAGTTTTAATATCCATAATTGGAGTACTATAATATTAAAAACTTGATAAAATTTAGTAATCCCTTGGAGTGTTTATTCATTTTTATAATTAGTAGTTCAAAAATATACTAGAAAACACACTTACAAAATAGGCCCATCCCTTCATTGATAATTGTTTATTTGAGTTTTATCTAATTACCTACAATGTGATTTTGTCAAGTGGACATTTTATACTTATAAGGAATTTTTGTTAGTATAAATGAGGATGTAAGTGGTGGGACACCTTGTGGATTCTCAATTAGGGTCTCACCTCAAAGCTCAAATCTAACAAGTAGCTAAAAATTTTGATTTTTTTCTAATATAACTCAAATAGAACAAAATACAATACTATGATTCATGGACTAAAATTTCTAAGGTAACTATAGGATGGACTTCCCTAGAGTCAGTTGATGAGCATTGGTTAGTTTAAAAACCCACCAATAATACCTCAAAGTGAGATTTATCATAAGTTTCACAACACCTACACATGCCCATTTATACATAACCTAAAATTTTCCATGGTTAAATTTTGGTTATAGGTATGTGAATTTACTATAGATGATAACTTAGAGTGATGTAGACTTAAATCTTTATGTGACTAACACATTAAGTAAATATTTTAGGAAACCACTAGGAAAAAAATTGCCATAACAACATTGGAAACCACATATAATGTGGGGGATTTTGTAGAATCTATGGGACAAAAGGACCCATCACATGATAAATAAAAACAATTAACCATATCATCTAAAGATGTCCCAAAATTTGAAACTATGGGAATTGTAATGGGGGACATAAAATAGAAGACTATCCAAATCTAGTGCAAGGTCCCATAGCCATAAACTATCCATGTGATAACTCAAAGTAAAATGAAAAATATATTAGTTTCATCCTAATGGAAATAAATTTACAAAAAAATTACTACCCCAAATAGAGGATATAAAATGTTTAAATCTAGGTAAGAAGAGGAAGGTGTACTAAGAGGATGCAATAATTTTGAGGGAGACTAAGGGTAAAATCTTCACCATCTAAGCAAGGTGTGTGCCTCATATGGATGTTGAACCCCATTTTTCCTATGTGATACTCAAGATATTATGTTAGGATGGCATCCTTCCCATGTTAAAACATTGGTTGGACAACATGATCCAAACATTGGACCCATCTTGAATATGACAACTAAAGAAATTAATCCAGAACAAAACCTCTAGGTTTGATTCGATAATTTTATTGAACATACCCATGAATGGGTATGAAGTGACCAATATGGTAATGGATACATGATTTTAGGTTAATTTCCTAACTAATTAATCATGGGAGGCTATGGAGATCCATCCCATAAAACCTTCCCCTCATATATTATTTGTGGATAATAAGACCCAAGAGCTACACATAAGAATATTATACAATGTTTATATTTACATTATGGGTATGTTATTCTATGTTTATTTTTAGGTCCTAGAGATGTTTAAGGAAGATAATTACCTTACCTTTCTCATAAGACCTTTTTTTTTAATGTATTAATGTGCAATTCAAATGTAACACTATTAGTTTTAATAATGAAACCAAGCATGTTATCATTACATTAGAGTATAATAAGGTCCTCATATATATTAAATAAATATATGTATTGTAAAATGACATTGATGACATATTAAAAACATCTTACATAATTTAACAATGATGTGGACCACATACATAATGGATTTATTAACTGAAGTAATGCAATTGATATAATTCCATATGTAGATTTCAAAATATGGGCCAGTATGGACCATAATATATCTGATCATAGATTTAAAATGATATGGTGTAATGGTTCTAATCACAATCAAGTAGTACTACTCCTAAATTTTTTTAACACAATTAGGTCACCTAATAGAGGATCAATAAGAGAAGAGGAAAAAATAACCATGGAAATTAAGTTATAATTAAATGTGATACCAAAGTATGGATAATCTATATATACACCTAAATTGTGGGGGATAATAATCTCCAAGTTGTATAGTCTACAATAAAGTGTTCAAGATTTGGAAATGGTCACCATATAAAGCTACCTCAGTATGAAGAATTTTACAGTGCCCCTTATTTTTCTAGTATTTGAGGAAATGATGATTTACCTCATATTTTTTCCATGTAACTTTATAAATATGGTGGGTTATCCAAAAGGATATGTTGTAGAATTTGGACCAAGTGAAACAATATCTTTTGGCTTAGTTTTGTTGATGCTAAAAATTATGGAGGTTAACTAATCAAACATTTTGACTATAAAGAAGGTTAAATCTAAATCAAACTAGTTTAATCATAAAATACCTAAAGAATATAAGGATTAATTTAAAGGCAAAGTCATTTAGTTTAATGTTATGCATAAACATTTCAACAAAATCAAATAAAATTAATAGGTTTTGGGAAATTAAATCAATCATCCAAAACTATTATCAACTCAATCTCTATAAGTCAATTCACATTAAAATAATTGTCTACAAAATATTCCAAATATATTTCAAGTTAGTCAAATTACATTATATTATTCCTCTAAATACATCTAAAATATGTTTACAAACATCTCATAGTTAAATTTCATATCTCATTCTCATATAATATTTCAATTTCATATAATTTCTCAGTTTTATATCATATATTACTTGTCATATACAATAATGTTAGTCTCAATGAAAAAAGGGTACCTATGGAAGAGGTATATTGTTGAAGATTGAAAATGAAAAACTCTAAAATTTCAAAATATATTTTCTGATCATTTATCAAATCTCTTTCTTCTTCATTCATTAATTATTAAGGTCATGTACCTAATTTAAATATTATTATCATAATTCAAATAACACTTTATACTTATAAAAAAATATCATATGAAGTTATGAAATCGTAAACTATGAAAAGGAAAAACAAAAAATGGAAGGAAGTAAACACAAAATATATAATTTCAAACAAACTAGAAATAAAATGAAAATAGAAATCAATAAAAGAATAAAAATATGGAATATAGGATAAAAATTTCATTATAGATACATTTGAAAATAGCAAAATATACAAACATACAAATGTCATTACAATCCAATGATTAAAATTATTATTTGCATTAAAATATTGAAGGCACAATGAACAATCATAATTGTGAAATATGGGTGAATTACAGAAAGATTAGATCTACAAACAAAAACTTAGAAACTAATCTAGAGTTACTATCCTAGTATTAGATACCATCTGATAGGGAAAATGAAAGAGAAACAAACAATAATATTACCTTACTTAACAAGTGAAAACTCATCATTTGTTGAGTTGGTATGCTCTTGATTCTCGAATGTGGTTACTCACTGAAACTTCTATTCAAATTTTAGTGGTGTCATGATAACTTAATGATAGATATATTGATTGGTTATGATTATTTTCAAGATAATTACAATGATCACATATGATTCAGGTGGTCCTCAAAATGGAATAAATCATGAAAATTTATAGATTTTTGGGATGGAAAATGGATGATCAGATTTAATATGGATTTATTCAATATTTTTGAATTTATGAAGTTGATATTTTGTCTATAGGTAAAATTCATGCAATGGATTATTTGATATTTTATTATTTAGTTTGAGGAAGTGGTAAAATGAGTAATATGTTTGTTAATTAGTTTTTGAATGTCTTGAATTAAGTGTAATGTCTTAAATGAATGTGTTTGAATGTCTTGAATAGGTTTTTTAGAGGGTTAAATGTATTTATAATCACCTAAAAGTGGTAATTAGATGCTAAGAGTGTCACTTGATCTAACCTATATCTAAGCTATCCATAGACCTATTTTAAATCCTTAGAATAACGTTTCTAGCCATTCAGTAGACCTCAATAACCTACATCCAGTCAAAACATAGTCCTAGAATTATCATCCCTAACTCCAATAAAAAATTATTATTAGTCTATATAAAGGACATTAGTGTCACATTTGGGACACTAAAGCCACATGGCACTATTATCCCTAATTGAGCATTACTGTCCTTAGCTCTATCTCTTCCCAATAGATAATTTTTCAAATGTGTGGTCCTCCTAAGGTCAGCCTAAGCTCATTTTTCATCCTTACAAGAAAAAAAAACCTATCAATACAAGTCTAGTAAACCTATGTTGATTGGATGGAAAAAAGATGCAAAATCTATTCAAACCAAAAATAAAGTTATGAAAAATTAAGGTTCTTTATCCCTATTCTTCCCTAATTTCTACATAATACCATCTATAACAACCCTAGGTATAATTTTCAATCATTTTAAAGATCAAGCACATTCAAGGAATCCATGGCCACTCTCATTATATCATTCACTTGCACATATATCAAACACTAGGTGGGATAACTAAATTGGGCTCAATCTATCTTCAAAGTATTGGTATGTAGGCAAATCTCTACATAGCAGGGTATTGAATATGTTTGGTCCATCCTAATAACACACACTAAATCATTACTCATATCAAATTCAATTAAAGTTTGCTTATGACAACAAACCTATGAAATTTTTATATATTTTGATCATTAAGTTTGTATATTTTCCATCCTAAGGTTTGTTATAAATAGATATGTGCCATTAATAAGGATGAAAAATTCACAAATGGAGGAAAACTCAAATACACAAATGGATCAGATTTAATTATAAAGAGTACAAATAAACTTCCATATAAGGATAGGGCCATAGACAACAAAAATTATAAAAAAAAAAATCAATATAGCTTTAGATCCTTCAACCATATTGGTTTTATCAAATTCTTAATGTATAGTCTTCATTACTTTACCAAAGTCACCAACGTGAGTTATACAATAACTATTAGATTGAAATGCCATATATTTACCTCACATTAAATAGGTTGAAATGACATAGCTTCTTCCAAAAGGTTATGCTTCAAATGCATTCTATAAATATCATAGGACACCATGGTGCATGAAAAATAGATGTATTATCCTGAAGAATAATATATAAGATCTCATTGAGGCCAACATTATTAATGTGAGAACACCCACAAAGGTACCAAAATAGAAAATAGAGGCAAAGACACTTAAGATATTTTCATATCCTTTCCCAAAGCATATAATTAATGAGGCAAGGGGTACATTAGGTTTCCATTATACATACTAGGATCATCCACCACTAGATTACTATCACATATTTACAGAGGATACACGTCCCTTTACTAACATTATTGGCATGTATCACACTATAGTTCCACCTAGACCACTTGTCACATTTTTATAGTAGGATATTTTTGATGATGACATAGATTTACATGGGCTCTTCATATAAGAATATATAGACCACCATCCTATTCAAAATATTATGTTTGATAATATGTCAAGCATAATCATGTACACCATGACATTTTTATAGCACTTGGGATACACAGAGTAGGACATATTCCCTATAGTTATAGTAATTATTAGTTTTAGTCACCAAATTTATATCTCCATCAGGGAGATAGTTTTTTCATTATAGGTTTGACCACCACACATAGCCACTCAATTTTTAGTAGTACCTAGTGTGGGTATATCTAATATATTATTGGGAAGGCCATGTTTATAGTAGCTCTAATCCATCCCATATATAGTATTTTACTTCCTCAATTATATACATGCTAACTATATGGTTAAGATTAAAGGTGTCCCATATGAGTACCCTCTTCCCATCCCACAAATAGTTTTAGCATAGTTTCTAGCTATAGTTCTAGCAATGACACCAGTTATAGTTCCAATTCCGCTATCAAATATTAGGTGGCTATCCATTATATTAGGAAGTGAATCATATTGTTTAATAGAGTCATTAGATCAGACAAAGTCTACTTATATAGTGTTTACATGCACATTTACTCTCCCTCAAAGACCATTACTAGAGATATCATTACATCAGAGATATGTCATGGATTCTAGAGGACCTTCCTCTACATAGTTTACATCAATATAAATTATATGAAGGTCAATGGGTTCTTATAATAGGGTAAATGCATCACCTATAACTTATATATCTACCATATGGGTCCCCAAAACCCCTACAATTCACAAAGCATCATAGGAAGTACCACATCATCATAACATCACTACTCATGCATATTTAGGTTCTAATTATACATAACAACAAATCATGGGCTCATAGTTTCCCTTACACACTGCATGCCCAATCACAATTCCACTCTTCAACATAGGTCATGGTGTTGGTGAGTCTCTAATGAGACTCATTTTCTAGTATGGTTTCTACCCTTGTAAATAGTTTATTTTCATATTCTTGTTAATAGATTATACTTAAAAATATAAAAGTAATATAATATGTCAAAATACAAAAACATTCAAATATTTCAAAAATCCAATTTTTTTATAGATTATATGTATTGATTTGTTTACATTTCTACTACTTGTTAGATATTGCATATTGCTAGTTATCTTATTATAGTCAATTTTATCATACACATATCCTTCACTTGTTCTTGTCAAGTGCTTTGAGATTCTAGATAGGACTCTGGTCTACTACATTGATCCAGGCCAACTATCATTTACCCATTGGGGGGATATACATCGACCTAGGTTTATACATTACTACATCTACCCACTTGGGGGCATCTCCTACATAGTTACTATAACTCGGTTTTATATATTACATACTATAGATTCCACTTATGAATTGATTTATCTTGATATTAATTATATCTCCTTATTGCTCATCATATTATTTCTATCAAAAAGTAGAATTAGTATATATGCACCATGGAATCTACATAGATTTTTATTACATAGTTATACATGCTTTCATTTCTAGTTACTATATTAGATGTGATTGTGTTCTTATGATTCTTACATATTCAAGGGAATTTAAATATGCTGTTAATCCTTAGATCCTATGCCACTTCTCTATCTTTATGACTTGGACATGTTCCCATGTCCCTTATGTGTGTTATTTCATGCTTATATATGCAAACATTTGAACATGTCTTTGTTTGTGATTCTATGCCAAATTGTCTGTTATTTTAATATGTGGACATTTGAACATGTCCTTATATGTTTTTATTCTTAGATTTAGTGACATGTGTTTATGTCCTTTGTATTGTGGACCTTTGGCCTAACTTTTTGCATGAATCATATTCTTGTATGTTTGCTTCTTTATATGCTTGTACACTATGAAACTTATAATTACTTGTTACATACACACACACATACCATTTTTTAATTCCATGAGGGATCTCATGCATCTTCCATATTCTACTTGAGAGTCTTGATGGACATCATGCCCCATCCCCATATGTAGTCACTCATATTTACTACTATATGCATTGATTACATTTATCTTGAAACCCTTGTGCAATGTTAGATTAAAACATACATATTTCATTTCCTACTTATGCTCAGATACATTTACAATTTGATATTATGTTGGTACATTATATTGGAATACTATTCAGAAGCTCTAACTAACACATTTTACAAAGCTACTTCTTTAGAGGGAATTTCTTACATAGGTTTCACAAATAACCTTAAAAGAGGGGGAATTTATAGGGGTTTGTCATAGAGATCAAACTTTTACATTACTTTTCATAGATACATTTTATCATATCGGCTCAATTTCAAATATAAGACTCAAGGAAGACAAAACATAACATAAATTTAGTAGTCAGTTCAAACCATAGAAAGATCAAACCAGGTAGTAATTAGCACCCATATTAGGAAACCAGTGCCACAAAGTATTACTATCTATATAGGGTGATATTTTATAGTATCCAAACTTTAGTAAAGTCTAAATCATTTTAAAACATACACAAAGTATAGTAAAAATTTTCATAGATATAGTCATAGGTTTGATAGTTATGTTTAGATTTAGCTAAGATTTATTCATTTAAGTTTTAGATTCATATTAGTTGCTCATATTTTGGGGAATCATACATGAAATTATCACTCATATATTTAGATGAACTACATAGGTTACACGATTACATACTTGATTCATATTTAGTGTACTTAGATACCAAATTAGGGGCATGTGTGTAGCACATAGTTTCCATATACTCAACTTTAGATAGGTTGATCAGATGGAATGACAAACTCCATATCAGTATTTATGTTGTATACACTTTTTATCACATTATAGTTTATCACTTGATTCATTCCTTACTCCATCTAGAGTGGTTGGTATTCTTGAGTGGCCCAAACATGCCTATTTTACATGAGTGGCTATAGAACCAAATACATATTTAGATTACTCTATTAGATACTTTTAACACTTTTCATAATACAATTATAGATGCATTTACTTAACATAGTGGAAATTATGTAGTCATGGCCTATTTGAGTTCTGGATCCACCTACATAAGATGGTTTGACACACTTATAGGCTTATATAAGCTATTCATAGAGATTACAATCCACCAAGTAAGGGTGGGCAATGATGTAGTCAAAATAAAATTGAGTTATTGAGCCACCCATATGAGTATTAAGTAAGCCATTATATCAATTCAAGTTATTCAATGATATGATCACTATACACATTCACACACATAGGTTGTGACCAATTTCATGCATTGGTTCTCATACCCAACAAGGTGTATTCATTCCTTTCCTCTCTCTTTACTCATTTATTTCATTTTAACATAGTCTTTTACTTTTAATTATCTCTTAATTAAGGACTAATTTTTTCCTTTTTCATTATAGGACATTGATTTAGATCATGTTTCACATATGCAGACCCAGATTCACATATTCAAACTCAATAACATGGGATTCACTTCCAAAGTAAGTATAGGTACACTTATTTTTTATTTATACTAGTCATTTCACTTTTATTCATTACTATCATAAATAGGGGAAATGCAATCACCTAAAAGTGGTAATTGGATGCTAAGATATTTATTTGAGTTATCCTATCCCTAGGCTATTCATGGACATATTCTAGAGCCTTATACTTACATTTTTATTCATTCAATAGACCTCAACCATCTAAAACCAATCAGGTCACAATCCCTAAGTTAGCATTCCTAACTCTAACCCAACTTTCTTAGTAGTTTGGATAAAGCACATTAGCACCACATTTGGGACACTATGTATGCATGGCACTAGTGTCCCTAACTAGGAAATACTTTCCTTATCCCTAATTCTTCCCAATGGATATTTTTAAAAATTTGTTCCCCTCTTAATTTTAGTCTAATCTCATTTTCTTACCTGTATAATCAATAAAACCCTAAAAATACAAGTCTAATCGACTTTTATTCACTGGATAGAAAAAGATGCAAAAGATATTCAAACCAAAGATAAAGTTATGAAAAAACAAGGTAATTTATCATTATTTTCCCCTAATTTATGCATACTACCATCTACAATATCCCTAAGTCTATTTATCAATCATTCAAATATCAAGAACATTCAAGGCATCCAATGACACCCTCATTCTAAAATTCACTTGCACATACATCAAGCACTAGGTGGGATAAATACATTGGACTTGATCCCTCTTCAAAGTATTGGTATGTAGGAAAATATCTACATAGTGGTGTGTTGATGATGTCAAATCCATCATAATAACATACACTAAATTATTTATTATATGATACTTTTAGATAAAACTAAGGTTTACACATCAATTCAGACTTTCTAAGTACAATACATAGCTATATGTTTTGGCTATGTAATAACAGGATAGATAAACATAGGCTTAGGTACTCCCTAAAAATATGAATAGTCCCACAAAGGGGACATTAACATCACATTTAGGACATTACACATAGATGGTGTTATTTTAAAAATGGGGTGATACTATCTAATGAACATATGAATATTATAATCTTGTTGATGACATAGACTATTTCTTAGATCTCAAAATTTAGAACCCAGATCATCCATGATAGTTAATTTTTAGCTAAGTCTCTTTATGCCTATTTGTTTCTATTTATATAAAGTAAAACAAGGTCATATTCATAACAAATTATTATATTAATTATTACAATTTATTTAACTAAGTCATACATCTCAACCCCTTAACCAAACATAGGAATTACATGTGTGAAACCCTAAAAGGTTATATCAATATTAAATGGGGATGTTAAATGGATTAAATGAATTAAATTAACTAAGATGATGTGGTGGCTTGGTTATTTTTATTATTATTTTTATTTATTTATTTGGAATAATGTGTGCATTATTTAATTAGTAGTTCATTAACTTAACTAATATGGGTTAATTAGTTAATTTTAAAAAGGGGCAATATAATTTGAAATAAGATAAAATCTATATTTTATATGATAAATGGGTTAATAAGGGATAAATGGTGATTGATGAATGATAATAATTAGCTGATCAATTGTGACAATACAATAAAGGAATGTAGGAGTTTACATTTCCCCTCTTTTAAAGGGTATTGAGACTAGAAAAACCAAGATCTTTTCAAATATTTAAGAAAATTAGAAGGCATATGGGTGTAAAAATGCCCCAAGTGATTTTATTGGTTAATTAGATAGGTATATGACCCCTTGAGATTGAATTTACTTAGAAATGATGTGGATGGGATCTTTAAATAAGAATAATTGAGAGATTTTGATGAAGGGAAGGTGGAAGAAGCGAAAAATTGTGGACTGTGGTATAAATAAATATGAAGTAGGGGTGAATTTCCAATCATTTTCATTCTTAAAATGTAGGAATTTTGAGCTCTATGTTTTTGGATGACCTTGAAAAAGATGGATCATATTCCAATTTAAAATCACCATAACAAATGCATGAGAGAGATTCAATGACCAGAGGGGAGTGAACCATCAATAATTACCTTTTTTGGTTTGTCAAATTTGAGTTTTGGGTGTAATAAATACATGTAATTGTGGGGGGAATGAAATAATTGTAAGAAAAAATTTCCTCGTGTTAATTTCATTTATGTAAATGATGAATTCTCCCTTACGAATTGTGATCTTATCTATTCAATAGATATTTCAAAATCACCATAGTGGATTCATTGGTCATAACTATTTTGTAAAGATCATGTCATTTTTCTATAAAGAACAACAATTTTTCATGTTGAGATAAAATGTCAATGAGTTGGTTAACTTAATTATATTTATGGGTTTTTTTTAATGGAAAATTAGAATATGTATGCATATTTCTGGAGTTTTTAGGAGATATTTCTAGTCATTATTGCACATGATAGGTGATCTATGGTGCTATTATTGATATTTGATTTTATGGAGGATGAGTATTGGATGTTGGTGGATATTAAGTTGTCTTATATAGTAAATATTCTTGAGATATGTACAACATTAGTAGATATTTGACACTTAGAGTTGATTACTTTTCATTTATTAAAATGGGAGATGATTTCTATGTTAGAGGATGTATGGAGGATTTTATGTATCTCGATACATGTTATGATGGTAATTATAGGGAGAGGATGTACACTATATCACTGTGGATATTTTATGAGGATGATAACATTCTAATGGTAGGTTTAAGGGTTGATTTATATTCTTTAATCATATGAAGAGTGATATATCCAATACCTTTGGTGTTGATGACTCTTACCAATAGAATATTAATCCTTGATAATAGTCGTAGATTATCTATGATTGTATTAGTAGATGTGGTGAGGGATATACTATATTTTTTGATAGATTATTATTTGGGGCCTTATGTTCTATCACATTTGTATATGGATCTACATATAATAACATATATGTATGGGAAGATTATTAGGTTTACACACTACTAAAAATATGGGATTATGAGCACATAACATTAGAGTGGATTGTAGGATAGCTACAAATGAGGGCATACAAGGAATATTTTACATATAGATAATATGTTGTAGTGGATGGACAATAATTACATATAGGAGATTTGATGTATTACTTGAAGGTTATGGATAATTTAAGATAAAGATACATCACATGGAGACCCTATAGGGAGGAAACTATAGTATGGGTAGAGGACTTGGTATATTTATATTATATGATGACTATGTGTTATATTTTGGGGTAGGAGATTATATCATTAAGATATATTGGCTAGATAAAGTGTTGCGGTAATTTGGTGTATGACAAGGTATATTGATAGTGCCACATAACTTTGTGTGAATGAAAAAATTCAAAAATTAATATAGAAACTAATAATAACAATTCAATCATATTCTAAATTCAACATAAATCAATGATAGATAATAAAATAGAAAAGAATCAAGATGTACCTTCACTTACCAATTATGAAACATCTCTCATTTTTTACCTTAGATTTTCTCTTTATTACTTGGTCTATGTTGCTAATATCAAACTCATATGAAATATATTTAAGTAGCATGATGATAAGTTAGTTGATATATTTGATCTCAAGTGGATTCATAATGATAATTTTTATATCTCTTATGATGTTCTTCAATTAGAGTAAGGGATACCAATTTATAGTTGTTTCAAAGGGAAAATAGATAGTCATATTTAATTAGAAATTATTTATTATTTTCAAATTTGTATGGTGGATATTGAGTATTTGTGTCAAATTCATTCAATGGATTGGTTAATAATTTATGAGTTGGTTGGAAGAGGTGGTTAAATTTGTTTAACAGACATTGAATAAGTTGAATGTCTTAAATCAAGTTAGTCTAAGGTTGAGTGTCTTAATGAGGGTATTTCAATGCTTTTAAATATTTTAATGAGGTTTGAACAATTTGGTTAATGTGTACATGATGAGGTTAAGGGTATTAAATAAGGTTGGTTGAGTAGGATGATGAACTGGCATGGGTAATTTATTATTATTTTTAAATTTTGGATGCATTATGTAATTAGTGATTAACTAATATGAATTAACTAGTTAATTAATCGAAAGGGGGAATGTTATATGGGATAGAATATAATGAGAATTATTGAATGATAAATGATTATAATTATTAAGTAAATTTAAAAAATTTAGTGGTATGATTTAGGTATCTACATTTCTCCCTCTTTGAAAGGGTGTTATGGCTAAAATAAGTATTTAATCATTAAAGAATAAATAAAAGTAGAATGGGGACAAGTGCAAAAAGATAACTCAAGTATATATTTAGTTAATGGATTGATAGATTCCACTTTAAGAGGATGGGATCTCAAAATGAGAGGAATGGTGGAAAATTAATACAAGGAAGGTGTAAGGGGAAAACAATTAGAGGGAGGGAATGGGGTGAATAAATAAGAAATAGGGGTAAATTTCAATTCATTTCCACCCTTTCCACCTAGGATTTCAATGTTGAGTTTGAGATAGACATTGAGGATAAATGAAACATATTCAAATTGATAAAAACTATATCAAGCATGTGAGGTATAAACATAGACCATATAGAAGTGGGCCACTAGTAAGTAGTGGTTTTTGTTTGTGAAATTTGAATTTTTTATGTAATAATTAAACTTGAAGTGGGTGGGAGATGAGTTCACTATGAATAAAATTTTGTTTGTGAATTTGTATTCTAAAATGGTGAATTCATTAGTTTATTAATGATTTATAAATTTCTATGGTAGATTCATTAGTCATAGAGAATTCATTAAAATCCATGGCGAGTCATTTTTAAATAATAGAGAATTTATATGTAGGGGGAGTTCATGATTAATTTGGTTAGGTTAGTGAGGTATATGGATTTTTTAGGGAAGATTTGTGATGTATTGTGGATTTTGAGGGAAAAATAGACTAAGTATGAATCCTTTTTGGTATGTTGAGAGATATTACCACTCATTATTGCATGTAAGAAGTGGTCTATAGTGATATGGTTGATGCCTAGCTCCATAGAGTGTTAGTACAGGGTATTATAGACTATTAGGTTATCTTGCATATCTAATATGCCATAAATTCACATGGATATGGGTATTTTAAAAATATTGGTAACACATTGGAACTTAGATATGTGCATGTTTCATCTATCAATGGCGGAGATTATAGTTACAATGAATGATGTTTTGAGAATTTTTCATATCCTAATATGGGGTAAGATGGTATATTAGAGGGAGACTAAATGTATCACATCACTAGAGAGATTATTTAAGGAGGATATGATTATGTTGTTAGCCTTAGGGATATATTTGGATGCTTACATGGTGGGAGGGGAAATAGTTTGATTGCCATTGGTATTGTGGGATCTTATTAGTGACATATTTTTGCCTAAAAAGAGTGGGAGTCTATTTCTAGCTAGGTTAGCATAAGCTTTGGGTGATATTATGGATTTTGATACTAATTTTTCATGGGGAACTTCCATGATAACACACTTGAACAAAGACATACATGTATAAATATTTACATTAAGTGGCACAAAATGATGGGAAGAGTATTATTGTGTCAATAATAATAAATCAATAGGAATGGGAGCATATAGCCCTAGAGTAACTAGTAGTAAAAATATGATTGAGGAAATATGAGCATAATTTTATGTGATAGTGGGTGGCCATTGTTGATACTTAGGGGATTTGACATATTATAGGAGGGGAGTACATGAGTTGAATCCATAGTAGATCACAAAGAGACCCTATAGGGTGGTAGAATAAATATGGGTGTAGGATATTTTATATTTATATTATGTGACTAAACTATGTTAAATTATAGGGTGTCATGAGTAAATTATTAAGACGTACAATACAAATATGGTGTTGAGATAGTTTAGTATGTATTCTAGTAAGTCTTCACATTTTTTATCAATTAGCTAGGGAGTGCTGATAATGGGAGATGGTAGTAGATATGAGGATAAATGCTTCTAGATGGAAACATTTATATTATGTTCCATTTCATAGTCAATGGGTTGTTATTGATGTAGGTGACATAGATGTATATAGATCATGGTAGTATCATAGAAACTAGTGAGTATGACTATTCCAAATCATAGGGCTAAAACTTTATGAGAGTAGATTCATATAATTTTGAGAAAACAGACATGGAGGGTAATATATTATAGGGTGAGGGAATAACTAGGTAGGCTAACTAGTGATGAGGTTGTAACATGAGGTGATGGAGATTAGGGTGGAGAGGCTTTTGTGAAATATATAGATAGTGATGGTAGATGAAATGGTATAAAGAGAGAAGATATGGAAGATATGGATCTCAACCATTAAAACCACTAGTTTTGATAGTTATATGGGAGATAGATTAGGGTCATCATGGATAACTAGGTTAGTTTAAGATGAGGCCTTGCTTGATAGCCTCAAGTGATAGATAGCTTCTATAGTTACAAAGACATCTATATTGAGGAGTGATGGAGGCTATAGAGATGGTGCATATCTTACCATAAGGGATGCATAGGTGGAATAGATTAAAATTAAGGTGATTTATTTGACATTGAGTTGTAGAGGAGAGATGTTACCTTAGTGTCTAGGATTCAGAGCTATAGAGAATATAAAGTGAGAAAGATATAATGTGGGTAGAGGATCAATAGATAAATATAGACATAGAGAGACTTCATACAAGGTGAGTGAGATACATGTGGATAGGCTTAGAAGACACATATAAAGAAAGACATAATAAAAGGTGAGTAGGGTAAATTTAAGTGTCTATTATTCATTAATTCATGAATATTTTAGTTTTATAAATTAGGATTTTGATATTTAAGGGGGTGGTAAAAAATTTAGATTCACCTAAATTATTTAGGTGTAATTTAGTATTTTGTGTCAGCTCACCTATTGTTTAAAATAAATTTCATACATATAAATATAGTTTGCCACTATTAAAAGTCAATATGAGCTTATTTGATGTATGCCCATATACTCATAATGGAAAATTTTACTAGTAGTAAAGGGATGAAATAAGTGTTAATCAATGGTGTTAAATGACAACATGCTACCAAGTAACACCAAAGTTTTCATTCATCATAAACTCTATCATTTAGTATCATTGATATCATTTGCCATCAACTATGTCATTCGCCATCAACTATGTCATTTGGTAGTGAAGAGGTGTGATCCATAAAAAAATGAGGTGTAGTTCATCTAAGGGTTTTATATAAATTCACATACCTGTCTATATTATATACTCCTTTATGATTTTCTTATCTATTCAGCTTCTCACTTAAACACATATGTTAAATTTTACCAGACATTAAAAACACATACTTAGAGATTCACCAAAAAAACCAAATTAATTTATATATGGGCCACTAAAATTTACCTTGAGGGTGAGGTGTAGAGGTTGTGTAAAAATCATTGGGTTCATTTATTGTGTATTGAATTTCAAAGGTTATTTTATATGTTATGAGTAATATGTAGTAGGAAACTACTACATGGGATTATATGAGTGGGTGGTGATAAAAAATTAGATGGCACCTTCATATGTGGAGTAATATAGTTGTAGATTAGGATCATTATCAAGGAATGTAAGGACCATGGAATCATAATGGTCAGTGGGACAACCACAATAATGAATGATGGCCCACCTCAGAGCACTTCATAGAGATCACCTCTAAAGATTCCTCTTATAAAGGGTCATAATAAGAGATTATTATAGAATATTATGTATATTATGTTGGATGGATGGGATGTTATAATTATAAATGAACTTTATTTTTTATGTATATTATTTTTTACTTTCTATTTTTGGCTTTTATATGGATATTTAGACTGACATCTAAGCTACGAACAAAGGAAAAGCTATTTTTAGCACTAGTAATGGATACACTAAATAGATTGAATGTTAAAGGGATGGAAATATAGAATGTGTGAGGAATTAAGAGTGAATTTACAATGATTAAATTTATTAGGATTCATATACCCAATATTTTTTATATCGAACTAGTAAGCATTTCAATGTGCAAAACTCTAGGTGTACCAATATTTTTTTAAACATGGTTCAATAACTCTTGCACGTTATTTTAAAGATAGCAATAAGATAGAGGATGGGTATTTACAATTAGGCGATGACTTAATGAAATGGATGGTTAGGATGGTTTAGGTTTAGATGGATATGAACATTAAGGATGGGATGTAGTGAGGATGCCCAAAGTATATAGGTACTTATAGAAACCTACAAGTTAAAAAAATCAACAATAAAAAATACAAAAAAATATACAAAAAAAAATCATTGGTGCTCAAAATGATATCATAGTTAGTTAGATAAAAATACTTTTTTATTAGAAACACAAAGCAAAAAAATTCAAATTCATAGAATATGTTGATGAAATCAAACCCTTGACACTTAGAATGGATTCAATGTTAATTAGTATGACTTTTATTTAGTGAGAAAACTAGAAAATAGGTAAAAAATGCAAAAATGATACCTGAGATGAATTCACTAAAAATTAGAATGAAATCAAATATACTCAATACAAATTCACTAAACACAAAATGAATTTATTTTACCTCAAACTGACATGAACAAAACCTATAAACAAAAAGAAACCACTAAACAAGATGAAATCACTGATTATCAACATGAATTCCCTATTTCATAATACAATGAAAATTTACTGAAACTTAGAAGATGATAAATGAAGGAAACAAATGACCAAAACCAATTATATTTCACCTATAGTAGTAAATATATTTTCTAAGACTATATTAAAACAAGTTAGATGATAAAAACAAATGAAACACTCTTTAAAAATAAATAAAAATGTGTTATAATTTTTTAGGAACAACTCCTAATAGACATACCTTAATGTGAATGATAGAATTTATAATTTATGATTAGAACTAATAATAGTAAAATACTATTCTAACTTGGCAAAAACCTTTGATAAATTTTGAAAGAGAAAAATACAAGACATACCTTCACTTGCTTACAATGAATATGTCTCTCAAACATTAACTTGGATTTTCTCTTGATCACTTGGTATGTGGTTTCTCAAATAAAAATACTATGTAAGATATTTTAGTAACTTGATAATGAGTTGATTGATAGATTTTATCTCAAGTGGATGCATGATGATAATTTTGATATCTCTTACTATGGTCCTCCTAATGAAGGAAGGGATAGTAATTTATATATGTTTTGGAGGGAAAATGGATGATCATATTTAATCCATTTTTTTTTTTTTTTTTTAAATTTGTATGGTGGATATTGTATCTATGGGTCAAATACATTCAATGGATTGGTTTGGAATTTATGAGCTAGTTGGAAGAAGTGGTCAAGCTTGTTGAATAGACAAATTGAATTAGTTGAATGTCTTAAATAAGATTGTTTGAATGTGTATGAATGTCTTAAATAAGGTTGTTGGAAGGTTAAATTTTTTAATCAAGGTGATTAAATGCCTTTGAATATTTTTAATGAGGTTTGAGCAAGTTGGTCAATGTTTAAATGAGGAGGTTAGGGGTATTAAATGAGGTTAGTTGAGTAGGATAATGAGATGGCATGGGTAATTTTATTATTATTTTGGATTATTTGTTTATAATTTGGGTGCATGTTGTAATTATTGATAAACTAAATTAAATAATATGAAATAATTAGCTAATTAATAAAAAAGGGGAATTTTATGTGGGATAGGATAAAATTCATATTTTTTTATGGTGGACGGGCTAGTGAGGAGAGTTATTGAATGATGAATTATGATAATGAACAAAATAATTACTGCACTACAGTGGTGGCATGTAGGTGTCTACATTTTTCACAGTCATACATGGAGTGAGAATAATGGTGGTTGATCATGAACATAAAGAGAACTAGTGATATTTGGGAGTATTTACATTATGAACCATTTCATATGTGATGGGATGTTATTGATGCATGGGTCACATATAATTAAGATCATGGTGGGAATAAACTCAGATGGTGAGGATGAATATTAAACATCGAAGGCCATGAATGTTAAGGGATTTTTTATAGAGTATTTTTAGGGAATAGTCTATGAGGATAACATGAATAAGATAAGGGGACATGTAGCAAAACTAGATAGTAGTGAGGTTATGATAAGAGGTGATGGAGGAGATGGTGAAGAGATACATGTGATAGACATAAAAAGTGATGGAGGGATATTTGGATGAGGAGATGGTGGAGATGCCAGTATATTTACAAGTGGAGGAGATGGATAAAGGATAACAAGTCCACTATTTGTTACTATTTTAGGGGGAGTTGAGTAAGAAGGACTATTTTAGATAATATGGACTTATGTCCCCAAATTGGATTGGTGATAATCTTTGAAAATGAATAGTTTTTAGGTTTTGTGTAAATTTCATGTGGAGAGTATGGTAATAATTTGGATCTATTCCCCATTTATTAGATTGGAGAGAATTTGAAATTATAAATTTTTTAATAATGTAGGCATATTATTGATATTTATTTTTCAGTTGGACTATAGATAAGTCCAAATTATCTAAAATAGTCCCTTAGGGTCATCAAACTAACTATATTAGCAAAGGATGATGCCCTGATTGATAATCTTTGATGAGAAATAGCTAATAGAGATCTAGAGATGGATGGTTTAAGGACTGATGTAGGGTATCAAGATAGAAAACTAGTCATGAAGGATACATAGATCATTCAACTATAGGATGAGGTAGATCAACTAACATTGGAGTTGTAGATGAGATTTGATACCTTTTTGGCTAGGGATTTAGAGTTATAGAGGACATAGGGTGAGATGGATGTAGCATGGGGAGAGGCTCAGAGGCTACATACAAATAAAGACACAACACAAGTACTATTAACTACACCTATTATTATGAAGGCCATGTCATATATGATGAGTGCTATGTAGCAAGATTTGTATTACATATGTTTATATGAGAGTATTATGTTAGTATATTAGAGGGAACCTTATTATTTTGAGTATTAATGTCATGCATCAAGGGGATATTTATCAAGGACAATGATGAAAATAGTGTTATAGTGATCAGTTTAGCAACCATCACATTATTTAGTAGGTGATATGGATCCTCTTCAAATCACACCTCTTAGGAGTACCATATAGAGATGACCTCTGAGAAGTTCATCATAGATATCACCTCTAGGAAATCCACCTATAGAGTGTCATAGTGAGAGATGATCTCATTTTCTTGGCATGGGGTTTGATGTATAAATGATATATGGATGTATTATACTTGTACATGGACATTTTTATTGATATATATATATATGGCGATTCATTTTTAGGCTCATGGATGTATCTCATGTGTTATTATGATGTTGTTGTAATGTATGTTTATGCATATTTCATTAAATAATAAGGATCTTGTATATATGTTTATAGATGTATGATTTTATTATGATGTGATTCTTAGTTATCACTCCTGATATTTTGATTTGATGCACACTTATTCATTATGATGAATTTTGAGGTTAGTTATGGATATAAATGTTAATTTTAATAGTGAGTAGTGAATGATTTGGTTTATTGATAAAATATTTAGTAATGAATTAATTTCAATTAATATAATGATATAGTTTCATGTGCATTAATAACTACTATTCTTTCATAGATTTTCAAATGTTTTATAAACCTTATTTTTAATATTGCATACAAAAATATGCATCATGATATAGAAGACCATGATGGTACTATGGTAATACATGTTTAAACTAACTCGACACAATAAGTAAGAAAAGACAAAATAATTTAACCAAAAAATCCAACTAAAAATAAATAAATAAATAAATAAATAATAAAATAGTAACAAGCAAGTAACAAAACATAAAAAAATAAGAAAAAATGATTTTGTTTGTCTTTTGTTAAGCTAAAAACCCTGTGTTTTGAGATATGATAGTAATGATACTAATAAACATTTTTTCCCCAAGAAATCATATATGTGAGAGGGGTATATTGGGTACAATATATCCTATTAAGGCTAGAATGACATGTTTGAAGTGGGATAAGGATTTTATCTAGACTATCGATAAGAACAAACTTGCATTTTCTTTATGTTTTTAGAATTTCATATTTTTTATATCTTCTATGGATGATCTATTTTTTTATATTTTTCATGTATTTTTAGACTATTATAAGCTAAAAATAAAGGAAAAATAGTTACAGTACTAAGAAAAAATATGGTGGTTGATGGAATGTTAGATGAATGGAAGGATGAAATGCATGAGCGATGAAGGATGAATTTTCCAAGGACTGTGTTCAATTAGGATTCATATACCCAATATTTATTATACCATTTTCACATGCTACAATGTAAGAGTGTAAGTGTACTGATATTTTTATGAAACATGATTCAAAACCTTTCTCATGTTCTTGCCAAGGTCAAACAAAGATGAAGGATGGGCACATTAGCAAAGATGACATGAATTAGTGAATCGTATGCTTAGGTTTGGATATATATGGGCATATTTGGGTGAGGAGTGAGTATTCCCTAGGTAAAAGGTACTATTGAATATACCATTAACTTTGATCTTTTGGCACATGATGTACATGGGATAGAGAATTTTTATACTAAAATTATCTGAGTATAATCCTTGAAGCACCTTTATGATGACTATGTTATCCCAAAGAATAGGTATTTTTAGGTCATTTAAGTTACTTTCACATGTTGATTCATTGGATAACATTTAAAAGTAATTTTATTAGGTCATGATTTGGTATTAGTATTATAAGAGGTCTATTATGTTGGTTTTCAATGTAAAAATTTATGTCAATGGTATTATGTGAGGTCTTGTTGATCTTTCTAAGTCCCATTTCATGATCAAATGAATTAAAACTACCCATCAATGAAAAATATTATTAAAATGTATAATAGGTTAGTCATCAAAATCATATTATCCTTTTGAAGGCCTACTCAATTACCTTCACATGAGAAATACAAAAAAATTCCTTAAAAAGTATGTATGAGTTCATAAAAGGGTCAAAGGGTCATAAGTCACTCATTAATGTAATTTTAGATGAGGTAAGAAATTCTAAATGTCTCATAAAGTCACTTTGATATTTGAAGACTCTTCACAAGATCTCCAATTTGTACACATTGACAAGTGTGTTATGGCCAACATGCCCCCTTTTCTCCAAAATGGGGGACCCCACTAAAATTTTCATGAACCAGAGTTTCAGAGTCCTATCTTTTATTCTTGTTGGTGATATGTACTCAACACTTTTGAATATGCACTGCCTTGATTTCTTTAATCAATAATCAACCTCTTTTAATTTCTATTTATAACTAAGTAATGTTTGTTATTTTTATAAATCATGATGCTAACATTGTAGGTTGATTATCACTTGAATCTACCAGAGTCTAGTTCCCTTCCTAGAGTAATAGAATCATTATCCTTCATGGAAAATTGAGTTATATATATATGATAGGTAAGATTTGATGTATCGTATTATTTATATCTTTCTTAATTAGTTATTTTGTGAAATTTTTAGAGCCTAATCGAATGGGAAACTACCACATCACCACATGTCACATCACTAGTCCCCCGAACCTATCAAATATGTCACATCATCAATGATCCTAGTTGAATGGGAAGTTTCCACATTTAGTCCCCCTAAACCTATTAGAGATGTCAAAGCCTAAGAGAGCTTGGCTAAATGTTAAGATGCCACATTACCATGAGTCAAAGCACTAGTCCCCTGGACCTGTTAGATATGTCTAAGTTTGAGAGAGCCTAGTCAAATGGGAAGTTTCCAAATTTCCATGAATCAGAATACCCATACCTTAGACCTATCAAAAATTTTAGAGCTTAAGAGATCCCAACTGAATGGGAATCTACCATGTTTCTATGAGTCAAAATGCTAGCCCCCCATACCTATTAGATATGTTAGATCCTAGAATATCTTGACTAGATAGGAAGGTACCACATCATCTTAAGCTAGAGAGGTTAGTCCGTTGAGCCTATCAAAGATGAAAAATATTAGAAGAGTCCAACTAAATGGGAATGTACCACATAATCTTAAGTTAGAGTGACTAGTTCCCTAGACCTATCAAATATGTTAGAGCCTATGAGAGAACAAATAATTGGGAAGGCACCACATCATCTTGAGTTAGAGAGGCTAGGCCCCTAGATCTATCAAAAATATCATAACCTAGGAGAGTCTAGCCAAATGGTAAGACACCATGTGATCTAGTAAATAGATAAACTAGTTTCTATCTAAAACCCTAAGAATCTTGAAATGAAGTATAGATGAGATTCAAAGGCCAAATAATGTGTTCCACATATCTGTAGGTGACACATCACCTAGCTTAAGGGAACAACATGGAGTACGGTATAATGCCTAGGTAATAACCACTACTAGGAGGACTAATGAACAAATGACATGTATTATAAATTAGGATTTACCACATGAGGCATTAATAAAATGGGAAGCAAGACTTGATTGGATAGTTTTAAAAACATCCCATCACCATCTCTATATTTGGCTAGAGATAGAAGATCATTGGCTCAAGATTAAATTATGGATTTAGAAATAAAGGGATAAAATCTATCCATCAACTCAAAATAAAATTCATAACAATTGAGATACCAAATTCCATTAATGTAGGGGATGCATGCATGAAATTATAAATCCTAAGTGAATCACATTAATAATTACCATTATTAACTATGAAAAATATTTAACTCCTTGCTCCTAAAATTACATAGAGCCCCTACATTTCATGCCTTTTATGCTCAAAGCTCCTTTAATTACCCTTCATCTTACCCTAATGACTAATACATCCTCAAACCCAAAGTTCAAGCCTAAGTACTAGAACACCACCTTCCCTACTAGTTTAACTAAGTATAGGTAGTACAATTACATATTTATGGAAATTGAGTAGGTCCCTAAGGATTATATTCATGCAGATGACTAGCTAGCTGAGTATGAGGATGCCCTTAGGTCCTATAAGAAATGTAAAATATATAGAGCCATGGCTAAACTAAAGGCATTTTCATGCATATACCTAATGAAAAACATCCTCCACAAGGCCATGTACATACATGATGTTGTCAATGACTAGTTATGCTCACCCATGTATTGGCACCATATTTTTGATATATCTAGGAATTCCTTCAAGGTATACTACTCCTTCCAATACTTATCTTTATCTTATGATGTAATGGTAATGTCAGTCTAGATGAGCACGTACTATATTTATGATGTCCTCCATGGCTAGGTTGATAAACCCAATTCCGAATGGGTTAACAAGGAGAATTATAATACTTACATAGTTTGTGCCTTTTGGGAGGAGGCTTGAGTTGGCATGATCCTACTAAACTAGTTTCTTAGGGACTCAGATTACCAACACATCAAAGAAATAGGGGTGACCCTTTTTCATATGATCTTGACTAACTTGAAAATCCTTGACATATGAGGCATGATCAACTTCAAGCTAGTCTATTCCATTAAAGATGCATGATATGGAGGTGACTTATACATGATGAGATACTTGCTAGATGCAATCTATGGGATGCTCTCATTTAAGCCTTTAGCCTTTCCTGAGTGGGTTTTAGGTAGATCAACCATACATACTATATTTTATAATTTATATGGCCTATAGTTTCACCATCCTATTTGGGACATCTATGACCACTTCTACCTAGTGATTTACTAAGCATTCAATGAAGCTTTGATACCCCAAATCTTAATGGTAATCTAAAACTATCATATTCATTAAGGACTATTATATGTACAAATATATTAGGTTTATCCAAATCATGGGTTTTATTCCAAACCCCTTCACTTACCATATTATGTTCTTAAATGCTTAGCATAATAGGATATCACCTATCAACTAGTGTATGACATCTTTGGATTCAATGTACAATGTTAGTAGAAGCCATGCCCACAACTCTTGATCAATAGAAAATATCATGTCTACCACAACTTCCCCTAAATATAGAATATGTTGGTTGGGAAAGACTCCTTCACCTTAAAAAAGTTTAATATCTGAAAATGGGACCCTAAAGGGGTGATTTGTTCCCATTTAGCACAATAATCAGCTTAGCTCAATATCAACTATGGCCATTAATCAAAAGATGATGATGAGCTCATAATGAACACCATCAATGACAAAGAGGTGATATCCTAGATGGAATAAAATAAGAAGAATTGGAATAAGGCTTATGTAAGCCCCTCTATAACTCCTCCAACTCCTACATAGTCTATAGAAGAACCAACTTTAATAGTTGTAACCATCTCCTAGAGAATTTTATAGGGCATCCTGCCACCTTCTCCCCCTCAATCTCCAGTTTTGATTCCACTAGTAGATATGACACCTCATGCTCTATCTCTACCTCCACCTCCTCTATTTTCTCCTTGTGCTCTACCTCCACCTCCTTCATTAACACCATTAACCAAGCCATGGTAGAGCTGACCTCAAAAAAAATGATGTCAAGTAGCCCAATAATATCTTGTTAAGTTGTTGACACCACATGCCCTAAGATTTGATAAAACCAATAGATTAAGATAAATCCCAAAATAAGGAACTTATAAACCAACCATCTAGGTTCCCCCACTCAATCCTCCATATATTCCCATTTACCTTTTAACCCTTGTTCCCACCACATTCTAAATCCTAGTTCCATCACCTACTAGTTCAGCTTTCCCCCTTTGTTTCCCATTACATCCATTCCATATTTCACCTAAGCACCTTTAGTCTTGGCCCTTTCAGGTGTCCTATATTATTCATTCCCTTTTGCTTCTCCAATATCACATCTTATAATCCTCCCAATGCCTCCCTTGGGTATGCATTTAGAAATGGGCATGAATACACCCTTTAGAAGCATACCAAGTCCAACAATAAACCTCTTAGTACGCATTTTATTAAGCTCAATGCTCCCATACATAGATATAATTCCTCCACCATCTAACACTATCATCTTAGCTATATTGTCCACCATATCACTTAGAATCCACTTGAGAAAGAGGCTAAAGAAGAAATAGAAGGTGACCCATAATATGACTCTATCCCAAAGGCCTTATAATATGATCCCACCTCTTATACTAGTTGTAATAGCTCCTTTGGCCTTAGTACTAATAACTCGGTGATTAACTTTGAAATACCCTCTCTCCCTTATTTAAGGATCCACTATCCTCTCCTTAAACCTCACTTAGGAATAATGGTAGGATAAAATATTCTCATGGACCTCCCATTTAATTCTCCCTCCTTTCTCTCCCATGTCCCTTATACCTCCAATCATTTCATATTTCACTCTTTCCACTTCTTCCATCTCCCCTCCACCTCATCCTCCACCCTTCACCACCATTTTAACCATAGCTCCTAAACCCTTTTTAGCTCAAGGGATGGTCCTAGGGTCAGAAGTGTTATAGATGGATGTCTAGAGTAGCTTGGATGTTTAGTAGAGTTTTGATTGAGATTAAAATAGTATGAAAAGGATGATCTTGTAAATATTTGTCTAGGAGTGGAACCTAGTGATATGGAAAACCCATTAGGATCTATTTTCCCTCAGCAAGGTGAGGATCACCACTAGGTATGAGAATATGGTCAAAGACCCACTATCCATCTTCTAAGATACCCATGAAATGTCTAAGAATCTCTTTAAGGATATGTACAACCAAGTTTGGACTCTTGGAACCTAAGTGAATAGCATGTCCCTAGTTAGACTAATCAAGTAGGTCAAGGATTCACTCTTACTACTTTTCTCAATCCTTAGGAAAGTAGTGGAGACTTGGGTTGAGGCCAATGAAACTATATAGTGGAATAAACCTACATGGGGAGGAGGATCATGGAAATTTATGGGAAGTGATAGAAGTTGTAGGTGGTGGTCAACAAACAAATATTCTTAAATCTCAAACTAATACAAACCTTAAATTTGGGGTTATACCAAACTTATGTTAGGAACATTAGAGCAATGATGGAGGAGTGTATAGCTTTGGTCTACACTATAACAATACCCTTAGAATAGGGTGTGAATAATATATTGACTTGATTTAAGGAGGTCAATATCTTTGTGCCATTCCACCAAAATGGAACCTTACTTGACCAAAGGGAATTTAGAGTCCACCTCAGATAATTTGACTAGGTTATGATGGAGAAAGTGGCCAAGTAAAACTAGGAAGGATCCTGGGTGGTGCTCAACCTATCAACTCAATCCATTATAAGATCAACTAAGTATCTAGATTCTAAGCCTCAATGTAATTTACTTTACAAATTTCCTAGAGACTGGTAGCTTAGGCTAAAGTGATCTATAAGGATCCCCCAATGAACTTGGCCAATATGGACAAGGATTTTAGCTTCATGGTAGTTGTGTTGGAAGCTAGTGTGCCCAGTCAAAGTAGTTAGGATTTGGTCACTCTTAGTTACCTCCTCATTTCAACTAATGGTACCTTACAAGTATATTATGGGGTTATAGGGATTATTTTAGCTCAAATTTTGAAATATAGTAATAACTATAATGAATGGCCATCATATCTCAGGATGGGATCTTCATGATTTTTGGAGGTGAGACCCAATCTTTATGTATTTAAATAAGATTTGTATTTTATTTTAATGGTAAACTAAAAGTGATTCAAAGTGCTATAAAATTATTGATCGGATTTTACCTATATTTCCTTCATCACTCTAGACTATAAAAATATCCTAATTCGATTATTGTAGAAACATTTCAATATTTTAATGAATATAATATTTGTATTTTGAAAGAGGGTTTATTTTGTGTTCCAATTTTATTTCATCTTCATGTTTGAATTATCTTTAGTGTTAGGTTAATTAGATTAACACTTTTTTACTTTATATATGTCATGGTTATGATGTGCTTAGTTATTATAATCTCTTTGTGAGTTCTTTCATTTCCCTTTTGGTGGTGCTAATAATTTATGTTCCTAACTACAAATTCTTATATGAATTTTATGTGTTTCTAACAATAAATCCATAGTAATAATCATTAGTAAGAACTTACATTGAAGGCATACTATTGGTTCCATCATACTCTTGCCATTGTATGTTCTTAGAGGTATAACTGTACTGAAACTTGGTCTACAATATTATAACTATGAGAAAATCACTTGGTTCAGTGACCATTGCATTGATCTCATTTTAGACCTGGAGGCTTTCTTTTTCTACCTTACCCTTCCCTCTCTTTTTTATATGTTTAATGAAACTAAAATAATCTATCCCCTTGTATTTATAAATAATAATCTAAACACCTAAATATTTGTAACCATCTTTAACCTATGTGAAATACATCTTACTAAACTTTAATTTGTAATTGTATATCTCTTGGATACTATTCATTTAGACTCTATTTATGAATTCCAATGCTCATAGTCATGCCCTAGACAAATCCTAATCAATCATAAAATGGAAGATGAAATTCCATAGTTGTCCCCACTTCCCCTTTTCAAGAAATACCCAATATCATGGGCATGTCATGATAAGGAGTAGATTAGAAAAAATAACAAAGTGAATTTGACTAATTATTTCCCTCTTCTTTCTCCCTCCTTGAGGACTATTTCAAACATTCCAACTTTAGAGGAGTGCATTACATCCATTACCAAGTGGTTACCTATATTAAATCATTTATTTATGGTAGTGTTCATTATTTCAAGACATTACATTCATATTTCTAGGCTTCCTAAAGTTTTTAATGGAGAAAACATCATCATTTCAAGGAGTTTATAGGCCTAATAGATAGATTATGAAGGTTAAATCAATATATATAGGATCACCATCATATCTAAAATCTCCCTCAATATAATGATATTTAAAAGATGTAATGTTACATTCTTGGAACTAGGTTTTAGGTCCTCCAATGTAGAATAAGGACATTTATGAGAAGAATAATAGGTTTCAAGGAAAATCACTAATCTATATCCTTTGAAAATAATCTGAAGAATGTGATTACAAGTATTATAGAAGTCTACAAGTTCTTTTTAATTGAAAAATTTCTATATAATAAGGTTTTCTTGATGATCTAATGTATATTGTATATATTCTTTAGGTTTTCAATTACGAATTGTTTTGTAAGCCTAAAAGATCGAGTTGTAAGTTTTTATAAGTAATTCCACAATTTTAAAGGTTGAAGAATATAATTATCAAGTGAACAATCCTAAAAAATACTTATATAAAATTTTCATGATTTTATTAACATTTCACATTGCTTATATGCCCCAAATCTCCTTTATGAAATCCATTAACATAATATACAGAGAGGTTTTATGCTCATTAATAGATGTTACAGGTTTTAATGCATTTTAGGGCATTTTAAGAGAACACCAAAGCATATAAATTTTATGAAGATGGAAAATTATCATCCATTTTAAAATAATTACCCTAAAAATGAATGAGATCAAGTTGATGAAGCAAGAACATATCAAAAGAACCATTTTGTAGGGTTTCAAATAAGAACAATCACATCCTAGTCTTATTATACAATTTCATGGTTAAAAAAAAGTTTAGGAATGTATTTTTAATGTATAAAGAAACTTAATCATGGTATATATATTCATAAATAACCAAAAAATCATGTGGACTTAACACACAAGCCCACAAACCTGAGTGCATGAAAATTGCAAGGGTTTTCCACAAAAATCATGTTTTACTTTAATATTATAGATGCATGGATTGAAATAGGTCATAGGGGATATTTAGGGGGTTATTAAGCTTTAATGAATAATATTTATATTAATCAATTATATTATAATCATGTTCATTTTATTGATGGACCTTGCAAAAAACTAGAACCTCTCTAAAACCCTAGGACTATGTCTTCAATATTTAAACGTTTTTCATGTTATAGAGCATCAAAATGAGTTTAAAATACTTTATAAGGATTTCAAAAATTAAATATTAAATCATTAATATCTTGTATTAATTCAAAACTTGTAGTATGTTTTCAAAAGGTATTGATGGTTTTAAATGGTGTTCAAACTCCCCAAGTTATCGAGATCTCACCAATAGGTCTACAAGCTTCCTGGAGAGCTTCATGGTAATCAAGGTTTCAAATGAAGTTTAATAATGAATCAATATTTTTAGGCTCCAAATGAGTTTTCTTTATTAATCAAGATTAAATTATTTCTCAAAGGATTTGAAGGGTGCATACTATAGATATGGATTCCAAAGATGGTTAGATCAAGCATTAGTCAAGAAAACTAAGAGAAATGCATAGAGAAATAAAAAGCTAAGACAACCTATTAAATGGGGTGTTACACATGATAACTAATAAAAAATTAAACAAATAACATACATATTACCTTCCCAATATCTTTCCATCACACAAATGCAACACAAAACATGATTTCCCCTTAGTTTAGTGTTTAAGTCTTCAATAATGATGAATGCAAAACTCCTTAATCTTAATAACCTGACTAGAATAGGATCATGATATGAATATAAATGTTGTGCCTATCTTGACTATATCCTATTTCAAATAAATCATCATCATGCTACTCACAAATGGCTTATAAAAGGAATCCTATATTATAAGTTTACATAAATGAAGCTTAAAAATGTGAGAGAGAGGCATCCTATTTATATATTTTTACAATTGATCAGATTGAACTATGATTTTACATATTGGGATCAAGATGTGAGGACAAGAATACATTCAATTTTGGAGGCTCAAATCATAAATACCCTCTTAAACATTTGGAAGGAAGGGTAATTAAAGATGTATGACATGCCATAATTTGATATTTGTTGCATTTATGGCTTATGAATGCCACCCCATAGATGATTTCATTTGGTGATGAAGATAATAGGAATAAATTTACAATAAATAAGTATTCAA
Organism: Torreya grandis; assembly: GCA_037957365.1. Taxonomy (NCBI): domain Eukaryota; kingdom Viridiplantae; phylum Streptophyta; class Pinopsida; order Cupressales; family Taxaceae; genus Torreya; species Torreya grandis. Next base: position 360,576 of record JARHVA010000369.1, read on the forward strand.
TAAATTATATGTAATTCTTACTTAATCTCATAATTTGGTTTAATTTTCCTAAGTAAGATTAATCAATTTTAGTGTAATTCTTTAAAAATTGGTGTAAAATTATTCAAATTGATCAAAAATTCGTATTACTAGGTCATAATTTTAATGGAGAGGGATTAGAGGATGGTTTCAGTTGTGTATAGACCAATATCCCATTTATGGAGTTTTTTTATCACAAAATAACACATACACACGCCTTGTGCTTTAAAATTTGGTAGAAAAGAGCAATCCAAAACACCCAAGTGTATATTATAATTTTGATAATCATATAAAATGCATTACCCCATTTAAGGATACCTTATCCTAAATTGTAAATTTTATATGACAACCTTGATCCATTTAGTGCATTTAAGTGATTTTGGGCTAATTTGTGCATTTTCACAAATTTTGAGTAAGATTGACAATTTCAACACAATGGTGTTAGGAATTAGATGTGTAAATTTTTACCTTATTTGAGAAGGTGTAGTAAGACATTTAGATGAAGTAATATTTTTTCAAATAAAATAGTTTTCAAGAAGAATTTGGATATAAATGACCCATGATGCCCCCGTGAGAGGACATATAAGGATGGAATATCCAAAAGAGGGAGAAAGTGAGATCAACCCATGAAACAAATTAAATATAGATGAGGTAATTCTTGCACATATTGATTCCATAAATGATAAAAATATAATTAGAATATTATGGGAACCAATGATGGGGGGAAAGGGAAAGATACAATCCAAAAATATAAGTGACATACGTTGAATAACCCAAAGCTAGGGTTCAAGTTGCATGCTTATAGAATGATCAATCTCAAGATAAGTTGCACACTAAAATATTGATAAAATGAGGAAAAAAGTCCATAGATATTAGAACTATAAGAAACAATAGAATAATGTCTTCAATGATATAATAAATAATAATGTACCCCATTAGAGTAGATTTGATTGGTTGATAAAGTAATTTTTCCTGAGTAGAGCTAAATTTTGATCACTAATAATGGTTTTCCCTTGTAGGGCTGATTTAGATTTGTGACTAGTTCAAATGTTGTGACCCATTAGGTCAAATTGGAAAGAAAATTCTCAAGGATAAAACCTATTACATAGATTAAAGATGAATGGGTATAAATATAGAGGTAATGGTCTAATGACTAGAATAGACATACAAAACTAGGCATATGAGGATGCACAAAGTGATGAAAGAGACAAAAAGAATAATAATTGTGGTTGAGGTGACTCAAGAATTGTAATGTATCCAAGAACTACCTGCATAGTCCAAATGGACCTCAAGCCAATGTAGTTCACCCAAAAATGGGATAAAATGGAATGAGGAATGAATAAAATTGAGTTTTGTTTGATTAGACTCATGATGTATGCTAAGAGATACATATATTTCATAGAGTTAGGTGTGATATAATCCATTGTTACATAGTTTCATTGGTGCGATTGAGAGATGATCATTGGATCTGCATCGATCTTGTGACTTGGATCCAAACCACATAATGCTTTTTATAGAAAAAATAAATTAGGCATCATAAGTATGAATAACATATAATGACACTACATTTAAATTGTGATGAGCTGATTCAAATTTTAATATTTATAAATAATGATAATGCTAAGAACTAGTAGAACCAACATTATAGCTATTTACATTTAAATACAAATAAACAAAGATAAAGATAAAGATAAAGATAAAGATAACATAAATTAGCCTAATTTAACATTGAGATATGAACACTCAAGACTTAAATAGGAACAAGAATGTAGAAAAAAAAAAGAAAGAACATATTAACAACATGAGATCAAGATAAATAATCAAGATCCATATGGACCATCAAGATGTACTGGAAAAACAAAATAAAAGAACAAGACAAAATAGCAAAATAAAATACCAAGAAGAAATAAAAAGAAATAACAAAGGAAATAAAGGAACAAACAACCAAATAAAATAAATGAAGAGAAAAGAAAGCACAAAAGAACATCAATAAAAATAAAATAAACACACACAAACATGAGTTAGTGTGGTTTAAAAATAATTGTTTAGGCACATGTAGTAGAGGCCTTATTTTATAAAATAATCTAACAACAAGGACACAAAGTTTCCCCTAGACGATAGGGAAAAAACATAGAAGAAAAACATGGGGGGAAAAGAAGAAAAGAAAGGGGATGGATGAACTAACTCTAGATGTACAAGATAAGTGGATGTTTTCTACATAGTTTCATGGATGCAAGATCAAACATGAACATCAAGCCAAATTAAGTTCTCCTAGGAAATGCAATAGAATAAAAGTGATGACAAAAAAATATGATTGACATGATAGAGGAAAAAAAAAATAATAATGGCCTTTCCAAAATTTTAAGCCAATGGGATAAATAAGAATGGTCTTATAAAATGGCTAGCATGTGGGACATTAACTTGCAAAATGGCAAGAGTGTGAAGATCAAAATGTACAAATATGTAAGACATTTTTTTTTTCTTTTATGGATAATTTTCTAATGTTTTTATGATTTTTTAGGATCATTATTATAAATAATAGAATAGGGAACTAGCTAATAAAGGAGATGCTCATCCAAGAGTAGAATTTCCAATAACCACTAAATTTAGATGCAATGACACTCATGGATATAAATAATAGATCATGGAATTGACTAATCAAGGAGATTGTTATCTAAGAGTAAGAATTCCAATAATATCTAAAGTTAGCTATAATGTCACATGCTCAAAAATTAGCAAGAGTGAGGATCTTATTAAGGCAAAAATTCCTACCAAATAGCAATATAATAATAGAACAATATACAACATGAGATAACCTTGAAGAACCATGTAGTAAGAAAGATCTTGAGCTAATGTTTCTAATATCATTTATATATAATAAGAATTAAAAAATACTCTCCATGATGAACTACTTTGTATAATTGGTGTCGAGTGTGCTCATAATGTCTATGAGTCATAATCAAGATCATAATTGGTCAAGGGATAAAAGTGTTCATGTTATAATGGCCCAGGATATGAAAATAATGTGGTTTTCAAAGAAAATGTTTTAGAATGAATATGGTCTAAAAGGGGATGTTCCAAGATGGGATAAAATTTGTTTAAAGTACCAATGGTCTAAATATTTCACTATCTATCATCATGAAAATAATATGGTTATTAAAAGAATGGTCCAAGATATAATGGTAGGATAAAATACTCCAGCAAAAGTTATCCCCAAGTAAGGGGTCTTGTAGACAATGGTTCAAAATCATCAATGATAGAACCTCTTAAGGTGTACAATGTTCATGGGACGTGGAAGTTATTTACCATTTGGAGTAGCCAATTGATATGCCCCTGATCTATAGTTTGTTGTGATATCATATGGTCCAAACCGATTAGGTTAAAACTTTATTTTTTCTTGCATTCATCATTTGTGTTCTTCTGGTTTTCTTTTAAGACCAAATCACCAATCTCAAACTACCAAAGTATAATGTGTTTGTTTTATCTTTTCCATAATTTTTTAAGATAGGCTTGCAAATTTTCTAGGATAGCCAAACACTTACCATGAAGAATTTATACTTCTTGTAACCTTGAGACTCTATATTCTTTTTCATATTTAATATTCTCCAAAGAAACTCTCAATGAAGGAAATTCTATATCAATTGGGATAATATATTATATGCCATAGATAAAATAATATGGAGTGGTTCATATAGGGGTTCAATGACTAGTTCGATAATCCAAAAGTGTAAGAAATATTTGAAAATGACAATTACAACCAACATCATTAATAATCCTCTTTAATATGTCTACAATGGTTTTGTTTAATACCTCAACTTATCCTTTTCCTTACAAGCTATATGGCATGGATTTATTATGCTTGATTTTGAATTTTTCACAAAGGTCTTTTTCATATCTATTTATAAAGGATATACCATTATAGGATATAATGTGTGCTAGGATGCCATATCGACAAATGATATGGTATTGAATAAACTTGGATATCTACTTTCTACTAACATAAGTGAGAGGAATGGCCTTAATCCACTTATTAAAACACTTGATAGTAGTTAAAATGTGTTTATGGGCATCTAATGATGTAGGGTTTATTTTACCAATGAGATAAAGGCCCCAAGTATAAAATGGTCTTGGTGTTGTGATCAGTTATAGTGGAAATGATGGCACATTATCCCATGTTCCTAACAAGGAGCACACTTCCTCACATAATTTCAAGCATCTATGTTTAGTTAGGCTAATGGTAACCTATTTTAAGGAGTTTTTAGGTAAGACTACACCATTGCTATGGGACCCAAACATTCTTTCATGAACCTCTATAAGTGCTAACTTGGATTCTCCTAAAGATAAACAACAAAGTAACACTCCATCATAGCCTTTATGAAAAAGAGTGTTTTGAAGGAGGGTATAATAGGCTAGATGGTGGAGGAATAGTTTATTTGGTTATTGGATAAGTTAGGTGGAAAAACATGATCATGGAAATAATTATAAAAATCCTAGAACTAAGACAATTCAAGTGGGGGATTAAGACCAGCAACGACACATACCCTTTCTAAATTTATCATAATATGTGTAGGTTTTAGAAGATTCTCAATCAAAAACTGATACTCATTAGAACTACTTTGAGTCTATATCATGGATCCAATTTTTGCCATTACATTGACATATCTATTATTGGTGATTGGTATTTTTTTTAACTACAAAGATTTAAAATGAACCTTGAGATTATCCATGATTTTCTTGTAAGGTACAAGCTTGTCATCTCTAGTTTGATATTGATCACTGGTCTAATTAATGATTAATTAAGGATCACCATATACCATTAAACATTGGCTATCCCACTATTTGGTAAGATGAAGTCTTATGATAAGCACCTCATATTCAGAAATATTATAGGTACAATTAAAATGAATAGAAATGCTTTGGGAATTAGATCCCCTTGAAGTGTAATCAATAATATTCTAGATATAAATCCTCTAGAAGTGAAGGAATCATCAAAATATAGTTTTCATTATTCAATTTAATTTTTCACTTCTTCTATTACCATGATAAAATCATCTTGAAAGTCAAATCTGAGTAGTTGAGTGTGTTTAATAGGGGCTTCTATAAATTGGTCAGTAATAACCTGCCCCTTGATAGCTTTATAATTTTGATACTCAAAATCAAATTCACTTAAGAGCATGACCCATTTAGCCATACTTCATGTGCCATACTTGGGAAGAAAAAACTATAACTAAACAGTCCTCTATAGGCATATAATTGTGTTAATAAAGCACTAGTACACATCTTAAATAATAGACTGCATGTTCTTTACCTTGATCATCATGTTGGGCCAAAAGTTCCCGTAGTGTTTGCTTAGTCATTGATATGTTAAGTAGTGGTTGTCTAGGTGTCAGTGGTCTCAAAACTAGTGGATTGGCCAAATATGTCTTGACCTTTGCAAATGCTAATTGACAGTATTCACCCCATTTAAATGTGTCCCCTTTATTTAAGAGATGTGTAAATGGGTGGAAATTATCTGCTAATTGAGAAATGAACCTATGAATAGACTAAATCTTTCCTTATGGGCTTCAAAATTATTTAGGATTTAAAGGTGGAGGCATTTCAACAATAGCCTTAACCTTAGCAGAGTTAACTTTGGTCCCTCTTTGTGATATACTAAACCTTAGTAATTTACTTAAGTGATCCCAAAGACACATTTTTTAGGATTCAAGTGGAATTTATATTCATGAAGCCTCTTAAATATTATTCATAGAATGTTATGATGTCCATCATGTGTTCTTTATTTTTCTATAATATCATCAACATAGTCCTCAATAATATCATGCATCATGTCATGGAAGATGATAGTCATGGCATACTAATATGTGGCTTCAGTATTATTTAATCTAAATGGAATGGCTTGATAATAGAATGTTCCCCATAGGGTCATGAATTCAGTCTTATGTTGATCTTCTTGGGTGATCTTGATCTGATTATATCTATAAAATCCATCTCTGAGGAACAACATCACATACCCAATACTAGAATCAACAATCATGTCAATGTTGGGTGGAGGAAAATCATCTTTAGGGCATGTTTTTTTGATATCTCTAAAATATATACAAAGACATATAACCTATGGATTTTTTCTAACTAGAATCATGTTTGATAGCCATTCAAAATAGTCTAGTGGTCTAATGAAGTCTATTCCTATTAACTTTTCCAATTTAGATTTTACCAAAAGAGTGATGCATGGATGCATCTTCCTTAATTTATGTCTGGCAGGTTTGTCATTTCGATGAACAAGAGGGTGATGAACAACCAAGTGAGGGTTTAATCTTGGAATGTTTGAGTATACCCATGCAAAAATGTCATTAAAATCCTTTAGAATGGATATAATGTGCTCGCATTCTACTTCAATAAGGGAAGATCCAAGATAAACAATTTTGGGATTATCAGATGTTCCTAGGTTCACTTTAACTATGTCTTCTACAAGGAGTGTATAATTGTCTTCAAGAATTATAGGCAAGGTGTGATCATGATCATATTCTTTTTCTATAGTTTTTTTTTTTCCTCCCAAAGCTCTAGATAATGTGATGAATCTGAATATGCCATCTTAGGTAATGGCCAAGTAGTAAAAATCTCTAGAAAATCAAGACCGAGATGCTGAAAAAATTATTATTATTTTGAAGAGATGATTTTACTAGATATAGAGTTAGGACTTGATGTAATTTGAGCATCCTTTAGGGATGAGCAAACTTTCTCATCCAAGAGTGCCTGAAATAGGTTTTCACTCAAAGGATTATCTTTTTCTTTAGTTTTTCCTTGATCAATGAGTGTCGTAAAGAGGGTTTCACCTAAATATCTCAATGTTATATCTTCTTCATGAATAGGAAAGTTTGACAAATTTACAAAGTAGGTATAAAGATACAATAAAAAATCAAATCCATTTATGTGATCCCCAATGGGCAATCCATCTCTAAGGCCCATATATTCTATGATTGATTCTTTATTCTAAAACTCATTAAGGTGTGTGACCAAATTTTTCTAGTCCTAATCAATGATTTTGGGATGATAAAGACATAGGGGACAATGATGTGTTAATTTTATAATAGCATTTTGATCAAAAAATTTGAGTCAACAAGCTCATCAAAAAGGCTATATGGGGATGCTACATCATTTCTAGGAGTCTGATTCGTAGTCAAATAAAAAAAAGCACTATCAAAAGTCATGAGGTCGCCCTCAAGTAGTATAAATCTGAGACCATGATTCAAATAAGGTACTTCATCTGATAAATATTCTAGGATTCCTTACACTCATGGGTCAAGGCCTCTTCTTTTATAATAAAAATTATTTATGATCTAATTAGGGATTGGATATTTTGGATTTTGAAAACAATTAGTAATGCCATTTGAATATAATTAGTCTCCTTCAGTGAAATCTTCAAAATCCTATTTTGGAAAAGTAGTAAGTAAAAATACCATTGGTGGTTTATGTTATTATTTCTTCTATTTCCAAATCAATTTGGGCTTTTTAGATATCTTGGAAGGTTTGGGTTTACCAAATGTTTTAGGAGACCTCAACAATGTAACAACATGGAAGGTGTCCTTTAGATAGAATGTGTAAATGCTCACATCTCCTATAACAACCTATTTTTTCAAGAGTTTTAGGAAATATATTAGTCAAAATGGAATCAAGGTCATTAGGGTTGATATAATTGGATTTTGGTGGATGTGAAACTATTTCCTTATTAATATTTGTAATGAATTTAGAACTAGGACAATAGTTATAATTGCAATAATTAACCTCTAAATGTTTGAAATACTGATAAGGCTAAAGAACAATGGGAATATTAACCTAGATACCATTGTGGGGAAACATAAAACACTGATGTAAGGTGGATGGAATGGCTTATACTTCATGGATCCAAGTATGACCAAGAAGTATGTTATAAGTCAACTTAATATCCACAATATGTAACAATGTGTGGTGGGAAGTAGACCCAAAAATGATCTATAAATAAATAGTACCCAAAGACTTCCTCTTAACATTGTAATAAGCCTTTATGGTGATCATCTTTGGCTAAATGTCCTTCATAGTGTAGCCAAATCTTTTTAGTAGTTTTAAGGACACTATGTTTAGCCTTAAAACACTGTCTATACTAACCCACTTGATCTTATGGTTTTCACTGATGACCTCAATACACAGTGGGTTGTTATGGCTGGAACCAAGAGTGGACATGTCCTTTTGATCAAACATAACCTGATAAAATGAAGATAGATGTCCCACTACTATTCGGAACTATTTAGGATAAATATCATTGGGAATAGTGTATTGTTGTAAAAAGTCATTTAAAATAGTTCTATGGACTTTAAATATATGCAAGAGATACAAAATGGAAATCTATGCAGGTGTTTTACTTAGTTGGTATGATAAACTATAAGGTTGTTTAATAGTAAGATAAGATGGCTTAGCCATATATAACATAGTATTTATATTTGGATCCAAAGTTATAATGTTTACATTGGGTTCATTATTGGAAGAAGAGGGAAAAGGGCCATAAAGGGTAACTCATTATTGTCTAGTTGTGACTGTACAACCTAGAGGTGGCAAAGAGTCATTATAATTATATGATGAAGGCAAAGGGCCTTGGTAGGTGACTCACATACATCTAGTTATGTTGGATCAATTTCAAGTCGATGAGGAACTATTATAAATAGTGGGAGGATGTGATCTAAAAATAGTAACCCATCCAAATGAAAGCATAATAGAATTACATGAACTTGACATAGTATTATTAGAGGGAGAGGGTGTTGACCATATAACAATGGGTCTTATACTTTAAGGAACACAATCTAGTTCATGAGATTTAATAGTGTCAGTGGCAATATGATTCATATAAATACATCCCATGGTGTTTTTATAGTCATAAGGCATGTTTTTGAAACCTAGGTTGTTAGCCTAGGTATTATGATCATGATTATGCTCATGCTAATTATAATTTTGACCTTGATGTTGATTTTGATTTTGTCATTAATTTTTTCCTTGGTTTTGATTATTTATTGATGATTTTTTATTATGTTGAGGAAATGGATCTTTTTAGATTCCCATATCCTTATTAGTGTCTTATAAAGTACATTTAATCTAAAATTTACCACTCTCAATAAAATATTAAATAAAGTGTCACAATTGGATGCAATGATAAGCATCATGACTAACAAAATGATGGAATTTACAAAATTATTTTTCCTTGTATCAATCTAGCTTTTGTTTATCTATAATAAATGTCCTTAGTGTAGGTCATACAATCAAGTTAGCTATTATGATATTTTGAAACACCACCTTAATAGGCTTTCCCAATTTATTAAAGACTATACATTGATTCTTGAATGTCCTTTGTGGAAGAACTCTTTGAAAATTAGATGGTGGATTAGGGGGAGTTAATTGCACATTTGGAGCTAGCAGAGCCCACACCATTTTTAAATGTCTTGATTTACTTACTCCATTCCCTAACATGTTCTTGTTCTTGTTGAAACCCTTAGGTTTATCCTATAAAACCATTTGAATTAGTTATTGGGTTTGATTTGATGTTTGACCTTGCATGTAAATCTTGACAAAGACTTTGGTAATAAGTTCATTATAAATCTTCACCCCTTTGTCTATGCTTTCTTCAAATGTGTTTGCACATGAAATCCATAGACTGTGCACCACCTCAGTGTGTAAATTTTGTGAAAATATGTTTTCCAACTATTTTATAGATAAATTATGTTGAAATAAAACAACTAATTCTCTCCACCATTGTAGATATACCATGAAGCTTTTTCTATCATGTCATTTAGATTTTCACAAGTCAACAATGGTCAATTCATGTTCAATGTTATATGAGAAATGATTAATTGAATTTTTAGATAAGTAATTCTAATCAAAAATTGATACCTTAGGTAACTTAAGTATCTAATATAGATCTTGTTCTGATAAAATTCATGAAAATAAACAAAGTAAATAAATGCTACTATAAGCAACCTCTTGGCATAACAAAAATAATGACTAAATGTGTTCATGAGGGTTACCCTTTCCTTTGTATTTGTAAAATTTGGGTGCCTCAAAATAAGGTGGAAAGGGGACTTAGATAATAATTAAATTTAATGAATATGGACATGTCTCATCACATTTTTACTTCTTGATTCTATTTCCTATCTCAATTCCTGACACAATCTATTTCATAGAATTCCACTCTCACATGATTGGTACATTCTTGGGTGGAACATAATTATATTCAGGTGTTATGTGCCCCTATTGCATGTATTTGTTATAGATATACACCCTATGGTCCATAAATTTATTTTGGTTCACTCCTTGAGTCAAGTAAGTAAGCCATTGATTCCTTAGATTCTATTGCCTTGAATTATATATGTTATGTTTATTTTTGGGAGTTCATGTCATATTCACTAAAGTATGTATTTGTTGAGATGAACTATCCAAATTATTTTATATTATTTCTTAAATGTACACTAAATGTTTTGGTCTTTGGTTTTTTAAGGAACAAGAGGTTCTTTATGATTGAAAAATCTATGCTCCATGTCTAGTGAAACATGTTGTGGAACCTCTCAAGATTTAGGTTTTTTGATAGAGACATATTGATCCATCACTATTATGTTCTCAAAAAGAGTTTTTGTTGGTTTGACCACATTCCCTTATTCCCTAAAAGCATCATTGTGGATTGAATTAGCAATTAAAGAGTCTATCAAGTATGTGATAAATTAGTTTTCATATCATTGACTTATCTTTTTGATCTAAGTGACAAGATCTTGATTGTTTGGTTTTGACTCTATGATTATTACCTTTCCTTTACTATAATAAGGTATGTTTATTTAATTAATGTTTGTGAAGGATTGTTCTCACTATTAATTTCATTGTCTAACCAAGGTATGTAATTGTTCCATTGGAAAGTCTGAGGGTAGCCTAACACTAGATTTAATCAACCTTATGAGTGCTTCATCCTTGTCTTCTTGGGGTTGATATTTTGAATAATATTCCTTAGATCCTAAAGTTATGGTAGTGTCTTAAAAGACCATAAAATTGTCTTTACCATCATAAAATTACTCCTCCTCATAGTGTACCTTTGAGTCATGTCTAATTTTTTTCTCTATGTTTGGAAAGAGTTGGAATTTTTTTTGCAAATGTTTAAATAAGATATGGGTTTTGATCTTCTCTAAACAAGTGTTAACGTAACAAAAGAGACTATAATAAAGAATTTGGCATAGTACCACACAATTAGAATAATGCTTTTAGGAAATTAATCAACCTTGGGTAGGGTTGAAATTGTATAAATTAGAAGAGGGTATGATAAGTCAAATCCTCAAATATAAACTAGTACACCAAAAACAGTCTTAGATATATGTCAATATTGTAAAATATAGTTCAACTTTGATGAGTTTTTACTATAAAATTATAATAAATCCCTTTGGATTAGGAAGGTGACTATGCAAACTAAAAAACTCAATATGTGATAACATACAATAATTACTAAGTATAAAACTAAGACTAAACATGAAGCATAATGTTATTTCATGGTAATAGGAGGTAGAATAAAATGTGTTCTTATAACTTAGAGCATAAGTGACATGTTAGATGACCTAAGTTCATAATGATTAGATGATGATGAGTATATAAATTACCTTCAATCCAAATGGTAAATTAAACCCAATTTAACTCAAGTCAATTAAAAATGGTAAAACCAATTAACATGTTAAACTAGAAATTAGAAAGGTACAATTCTAAATTTGAATTATCAATGAAGGAATTAATTTTTTTTGAAAAAATGGTTTAGACTCAAATGGGTATCATAACTACATTGTTTACACAATACAAACACAATGTTTTAAGATGAAGATTTGAACAAGGCAACAATGATTTGGATTTGACTATCATAATAGTTCCTTGTAAAATAAATGGTGGACTAAAAATGTGTTTGGATATGATGTTTTGTTTATAAACAAGTTTTAGACTCAAATAAATACCAATAAAGTAAATACAAAGACAAGTAAAACTAATTAAATTATCCTAAGCCCTAAACTGACAAGGTTGCATCATATTATTGAAATCCATCTATATACATGCTCTTTAGAGGATATTAATTATTAATCCAAAAATAAAAATGCATGAATTGGTAAGGTATTTTACACCCCCCCTTTCCCAATATATTTTATGGTGATATGGACCTTCAATTTACTCACCCTACCTCAAAAATATGTCCACAACAAGTTGGGTTGTTCTAAAAATTAAATTTTGATATCGAGATGGTCCCAAGTGTGGCTAACACTAGGGATATCTCATGTGAATTAGATCTACATCAATAAAATTATTATGAAAAGGTATTATCCTTTTCACAACTACTACATCCATCAATTCATTTTTGTTGTGCAAAGTCCTGATTGATCATACATTCTAAGATGGATTTCCAAAAATGGATTTTGCTTAACCACTCAAGTAAATGTCCCAATGGATCACCCTCAATTTTTATACCCCACCATGGAGTGGGGTTTAAACAATGTCAATACATGAAACTGTGCTTCAAATCTTGCCTAAATAACTCATATAGAGGCTATGAACTCCCCTCCATAAGCCAAATTACATAAAATAAAGTGAAAAGGCTTTAGAGGATGTTTTTATATCACCCAAACAATACAGGTTTTGGGGAAATCCTAGACAATTTCCTTTTCAAACCTTAGATAAAGGCACAATCATAATTAAAAATCACTTTTGGTCACCCAAATTCCCTAAAGGGGATGGGGGGAGAGCATACACACACTCTTCATTTTCCTCAAACAAACAAGTAATGGATGATTTTGCATAAAACAACACACTTTTAAAAATATTACAACTTAAGTGAATATTAGTTTTAAGCACCAAATTGAAATGTTTAATGAATTTCTTAGCCCTTGGCCTTAGTTTGAAAAAAATTTAAAAAAATTCACAAAAACATTTAAACAAACCATCTAAGTTCCTTTTAAATAGCAATTGGAAGGTTAAAGACTTAATTCATGCTCAAATGTTGCATTTTTCCTTGAGCATGACTTGCAAGTGTTAGAGGGTTTACTTCTAATTTGAAGCATAGTTTTGAATGATCTAAACACTTATTAGAAAAAAGGTCTCAAGTTTTCATAGTGCAAAATTGTATAAACATAATACAAAACTATAGATCTATAAAATCGTAACAGTCAGAGCAAAAATACAATTCATAGGAAAATAGAGTAAAATATGTAAAATCTCAACTCTATTGACAAAAAATGCAAGCCAGAGAGAAATATCTAAATAAAAAGTCATGGTATTTTATCTAACCCAAAATGGTAAGATTTACCACTAGTGGTTAAGCAAAATCATAGATAGATAAGCAATATTACAATTCACGAATCATGGTATTACAATATATTGATTAGCAATTTTCTATGTTACAATATCGTGACTGTAAAGTCATGATATTGTAATATCAAAATTTACTCTTGAAAATATAAAAACCTATTATAAACAAATAAAATTAGAGTAAAAATCATGAAAATAAAAACAAAAACATAACTATGTAAGTTTTTGTATTGTGGTCCCAAGAGCAAAATCAGAGATTTACAGGGCAAAATTGCCACTTCTAGAAAACATCTTTTTGCTTGAGTTTTTCACCTACTTAGGTCAAAACGTCCAATATTATGCATTAAAATGATTATTAGGATACTTTTAGAAGCCTTAGGATCAAATTAATTGGGTGCATGTCCCATTAAGCTTGCCAAGATGTAGAAATGGACTACAAAGATGGTTAGGTCAAACATTAGTCAAAAGAACCAAGAGAAATGCATAGAGAACTAATAATCTAACCCAACCTATTCAAAAAGGTATTTTACATGATAAATAAGAGAAAATTAAATAATGTACATACATATTACCCTCACAAGATCTTCCCATCACACAAATATGGAGCAAAATGTGATTTTCCCTTTGATTTGGTGCTCAAGTATTCAACAATGATGAATGCAAAGCTCCTCCATCATCTCAAGAATAAAAACTAAACTAGGATCATGATATGAAAATCAATGTTATGTCTATCTTTAATCTATCCTATTGAAAAAAAATCATTATCATACTACTCAAAAATGGCTTATAGAGGGAATCCTACATTATAAGTTTACACAAATAAAGCTTAAAAATGTGAGAGAGAGGCATCCTATTTATAAATTATTACAATTGATCAGAATGAACTATTACCATCAATCTTGAGATCAAGATGTGTTTCTAAGAATCTATTCAAATTTTAAGGCTCAAATGATAAATGCCATCATAAATATTTGGAAGGAAGGGGTATTAAAGAGGTATGGGAGGCCATCATCTTGATATTTATTGTAATAATGGCTTATGGATTCCATGACATAGATGATGTCATTTGGTGATGTAGATAATATTAATTAATTTCCAATTAATAAATATTCAATAACTTCCATGGAATTCTTACTTAAGCTCATAATTTGGTTTAATTTACCTAAATAATATTAATCAACTTTAGTTCAATTCTTTGGAAATTGGTGCACATTAATCAAATGGGTTAGAATGTTATATTATTGGATCATAAATTAACTAGAGTGGGATTAGAGGATGATGTTATCTTCACATGGAACAATATCCCATTTAGGATTTTTTCAACATAAAATAACACATGCACGTGCCTTGTGCTTCAAAATTTGGTAGTAAGAGCAATTTAGGGCACCCAAGTGTATTTCATCATTGTAACTCAAAATAATTTGATAAAAGTTAATAATAAAATAAAATATTTTTCCCCATTTAGGGATACATTATCCCAAATTGGCACTTGTATATGAAAATCTCAAACCATTTAATACATTTAAGTGATTTTGGCTTAATTTGTGCATTTTCACAAATTTTGAGTAAGATTGACAATTTCAACACAATGGTGTTAGAAATTGGATGTCTACACATATAGGTATAAGACTCTAATCAAAGGTTTTTAAGTATAAAAATCAAACAAATTTATCTATAACGCTTCCTTCAGAGTTAATAAAACCTTCAAGACTATCATATGAACCCTTAAGATTGTCCTAGAATTGTGATAAAGTTGCATGAACTCTCCAAGAGTATTCAAGCCTATAACTAAAGTCATGGTATTAAATATATTATAAATGATCTAATGCAGGCTCCTATAGTTAGATTTCACAATTTTGACACGTGTTGGGTCTTTCTAATATTTACAACTATAATAAACCTTTAATAAGGGTCTCAAACCTCATGAAGTGGATATTAGCGCCACATTTGGGATGCTACATCCACATGGTGCTAGTGTCCTTGACTGGGTGATATTGTCCTTAGTCCTAACTCTCCTTCATGGATACTTTATAAAATGTGTGCCCTTCCTAAGGTCAATGTAAACCCATTTTCTTATTGACATAAGATAAAAATATCTATAAATACAAGTATAATTGACCTATATTCACTATATGGAAAATAGATGCAAAATGATAATAAAAAAAATATAAATTGATCAAAGTTAAGGTATTTGATCCCTATTCTTCCCTGCTTTTTCCTACTATCATATACAAAAACCCTAATACTAGTTTTCAAAGATGTCAAATTTTAAGCACATTAAAGACATCCAATTTCAATATCATTCTATCATTTAATTGTACTTGTATTAAGCACTAGGTGGGATAACTACATTAGGTTTGAGCCCTCTTTGTATTACTAGTATGTAGGAAACTCTATTCAAAGTTGGGTGTTGAGGATGTCCAACTTATCCTACTAATGAACACATAATTACTAATCATACCATACTTTCAAGGAGTATTAGGTTTTACACACTAAATCAGGTTTTTCATGAACAAAATAGAGCTCTAGGTTTCATGCATGTAGGAAAAGGACCTAAAAACATAGGCATATGTACTCCCAAGAAATAAGAATTATCCTAAAAATGGGACACTACCACCACTTTGAGGACACTACAACAACATGGTACTACTTTCCATATGACATTTTATTGTCCATATGGGGTGTTACTATATAGTGAGAAAATAGATTCCATAGTCCTTTTGATGACCCTCAAAACTATTAAAACCCTAATTTTTAGAACCTAGATCATCTACGATAGTCACTTTTTAGATAAGTATTTATTTAAACCTATTTATTAATATTTTTTAAGAATTCAAAGAAGGTCAAATACCATAAAAAATTAGTGCTTAATTATTACGATTTATTTATCTAATTTATACATTTCATCCCTTTAATCTAAACATAAGATATACATAGTTAAACCCTAAAAGGTTAAATCATTTGGTGAACCTGAATTACTTCAAATATTACTTCAAACCCTAGTTTTCATTAATCCAAATTATTTTTGTAATAAATTAGGGCTAAATTTATCTTATTTTTTATTTTTTTTTAGACAACCTAGATAATTAAATCAATTTCATGTTAGGGTTTAAATTTATTTGAATAAAATTTAAATTTACTACAAAAAAACCATAGATTCAAAAAACCTTAACCCTAGACACACTTAGTGTTAATATAATTTTATATTTATAATTAGATTTTATTTACAAAACTTATATTTAAGATTAATATATATTCTAATTTATATAATCATGATCATAATCATAGAAGAAATGAATCACTTTTTGTTTCAAAGTCTAATACTTTCATTTACATGATTGTTCCTTTTAATTCATAATGAACTCATAAAAGACATAAACACATGTATAGATGATGATTTATATCAATTGAAATACATGTAATATCTAATAGCATGTTATCTTCATACTATATATAATTCCATTAACAATCAAACTTATACACATATAGAGGATCTAGCACATAATCTAAAGATTATTCTTCATCCTTCAATGTCATAGCTTATGAAAAAGAAATAATCTCCTTCTCCTCTTCATCTACATGAGGGTGATAAATAATTTCCCTCTAACCAAGTCCATGATATTATTCCTTCATGAGATGAATTATCCTATAATACTATCACTAATCTCCCTAATCAAACTATTCACATCTCTTCCCTATAGGGTATGTGCCTACATGTTTAAACAAAAATAGCTAAGGTTTGCACTTTTGAGATTATGTGTGGTTAACTTATTAGTATAAGAAATATAATTACAGGTTTACAAAATTTAAATCAACCACCACATGAAAATATTAAAAAATTGGAAAAATAAGTTACAAGACAAAGGCCACCAGGGCATAATAGTGTCAATCATGCTTATATATCTTCAACTAATCAATTTGTGGAAAAAAAATATTACATATTAGAACATGGAAGCACAATAAAGTAAATATAAAATTAGTGATTCAAAAATAATTCAAAGGTCAAATAAGAGTTCAAATGAGACATTAATGGAAATGATTAGAGATAAGTTTTTCAATATACCTTCTCTACACCTAATGAGGAGATCAAGATATTTTTGTGCATATCATAGAATGTATGGGCACCACACCAATTCATTTTTAACATTGAAAAGGAAATTACAATAGATAATGGATACAGATGAATCACATAGTGACACATCATCCACACAACATGCATGTCACACCTACCAATTCAAAAAGGGTCAAATTCAAAAACATTATAAAAATGGATACCAAAGCATAGCTCAAAAGAAAAAAAAAATCGAAAAGCATAACCACAACAAGAAATAGTATAACAAGTATAGATAAATCAGACAAATCTACCTCTCCAAAATGAGGCTAAACATTCAATATGGTATGGGTTTTCTCAAAATTATCAACATTAGTATGATTATCATGGTCAAAATTTGGGAAAACATGCCCAAGGAATCACTAATCCTATTAAAGTAGTGGTAATGTTGGTCAACAAGGTTTTAGATTCATTTATCATCCTAAGGCACATTAGTCACATATACACTTTATCAAGGCAAAACATCTAGATACATAGGAAATGTTACCGAAAGAGTAAGACCTTCATTTCAAAGTCAAAATCATACTTAGCCAACAAGAATTCTCAAACAAGGCCTTCTATAAACAGAGCCTCTATGGCACCATATGTCTATAATGAGCATAATTTCAAAAGGAAAAATCATAATCAATATAAGGTATGTCCCTTGAGAATTCCATATTATTATGATTCTAATGATGAATAATAATCATATTCCTATTGCAACAACATTCAACTACAACATAGAAATCATGCTACACAAGATATTATCATTCTTATTTTTCACACAAGCCATAATGATAGAGAGTATCCCATGAGATTAAAAGGTTGGGATGGTTCCTAATCTTTTACATACTTCTCTCTCTTTCTCCTTGTACACAAATTATTTTAATTTTCTTGTACTTATCTTATACTCAAAAAACATAAAAATAATATAACATGTCAAAATACTAAAATCATTCAAATATTTTGAAAACACAAAATTTATAGATTGTATGCATTACTATGTTTACATTTCAACTACTTGATAGATATTTCATATTGTTATCTATCTTTGTATAGTCAATTTTATCATACACATATGCTTCACTTGTTCTTGTCAAGTACTTATTTATTACATATAGGACCCCAGTCCACTACACTAATCTAGACTAGGTATCATGTACCCACTAAGGGAATTTACGTCGATATATGTTTATACATTTAATAAATCCACCAACTTGGTGTCATCTCATACATAGTTTCTATAACCAATTTTATCTTTACATATTATACATTCTAATTTATGTATTGATTTATCTTGATATTGATCACTGCTACTCATTGCTGAATTTTTTTTATTGAATATTACTAGTTAGACTCAGTATGTATGCATCCTATTATGTACATAAATTTGTACTACATAGTTATACATGTTTTCCTTTCTAATTTTCCTATGTTAGACTATATTGTGTTCTTATGCTTCTTCCATATTCTAGGGAATTTGAATATGCCATTGTTATTTGGCTCTATGCTACTTATTTATTTGTATGCCTTGGACATGTGCCCATGTCCCTTGTGTGTGTTTTCCTACTTATATATGAGAATATTTTAAACATGTCCTTCTATGTGTCTCTAATCCAAATTGATTGTTTCTTGCATATGTGGACATTTGAACATGTCCTTCTATGTCTTCATTTTCATATTTAGTGATATGTTCTAATGTCCCTTATATTGTGGCCCCTTGACCTATATTTTGATTACCTTATGTGTTGTTATGTATCCTTCCTTGTATTATTATACACCATGATACTTGTATTTGCTTATTACACACATAATAGCTTTTGATGACATGAGGGATATCATGCATCTACCCTTCCTACTTTAGATCCAGTATGGATATCATGCCCCATCCCCATAGGTAGTTACTTAGATTTAATGTTATACTCATTGATTACATATAACTTGACACCTTTGTGTAAATATAGATTACAACATACATCTTATATTACCTACTTATTCTCACATTCATTTACATTCTAATGTTATGTTTGTACATTGTATTAGAATATCATGTACATGATCTGACCAACACATTTTATAGAGATAATTTTTTAGAGGTAATTTCTTACACAAGTTTCATAACTACCCAAAAAAAGGGGCATTCACAGGGGTTTTTCACAAAGATCAAGATCTTACATTGATACTCATAGATAAATTTCAACACACAGGCTCAGTTTTAGAAATCAGACATAGGGAAGATATAAAAAAATAGAGACTTAAAAGTTAGTTTAAATCACCTAGATTTCAATCTAGGTAGACATTAGCACCCATATTGGGACACTAGTACCATAGGGAACTAATGTCAACTATAGGGTGCTACTATCTATTATCCATAAATTCAAGATATTTTACATTATTTAGACTAGTACACTAAGGAATATACAAATTTGCATAGGTAAAATCACATATTTGATAGTTATGTTCATATTTTGCTTAGATACATTCATTATAACTTAGATTCATACAATTTATTTAGATTTTGGGGAATAATGTGTGAAATGATCACTCCTAATTTTTGTTCAGTAACACATATTCAATTATTACATATTCATTTCAAATTCAGTATACTCTAATACCATATTGGGGGAATGTGTGTGACACATAGTCTCCATATACTCAATTACACATAGGTTGATTAGATGGAATGAAAAACTCCATGTAATTATCTACATTATATACACTTGATATCACATTATAGGTTCTCATCAAATTCATGAATTACTCCATCTATAGTGGTTGGCATTCCTATGTGGACTAGAGCCACTTAATATACCCAAGTGTTGTCAAGCTAACAAATATAGTTAGATTTACTTAGTTAGATACTTTTAAAACTTTATGTAGTATAGATATATATTCATATAATTAAAATTCATGGTAAATGATGGAGTGATGGCCTAATTGAGTTTTTGAGCCACCCACATGAGAGGGTTAGACACACTTACAGTCTTATCTAAGTTATTCACAAATAGTAGGATCAAACGAGTAAGGGTGGGGAATGATGGAATCAAAACCAGATTCATTTATTGAGCCACTCATATGAGGATTTCAAGATCCATCAACTCAATCCAATACATTAAATAATATGATCACTACATACACTCACACACATAGGTTATCACTAGGCTCATGCATTAGTTTGTGTACCTAGTAAGGTGTATTCATTCCTTTCCTCTCTCTTTAATCATATTTAATTAGTTAATTTATTTTAGTATTGTATTTTTCTTTTTATCATATCTTAAGTAAGTCCTAATTTTTTCATGTTTCATTGTAGGACATTATTTTACATACGTAGACCCAGATTCACATACTCATACTTAATTACATGGGCTTCACTTCCAAGGTAAGTCTAAGTACACTTATTTTTAATTTATACTAGTCATTTTACTTTGTTGAATTTTTATCATAATGTGGAGGCAAATTTAATCACCTAAAAGTGGTAATTGGATGACAAAAGTGTCGATTAAGTTAAGCTTTTCCTAGCTTAGCCTTAGATCTATCCTTAAGCTTTAGACATACTTTTCTAGTAATTAAGTAGAACACAGTCCCCTAATTTTAACCAAAACATAGTCCCAAGATTGTCTTCTCAGATACCAACCCAACTTACTTAGTAGTCTATCAAGTGGACAGTAGCACCATATTTACGACACTATAACCACATGGCACTAGTGTCCCCAATCGGGTGTTATTGTCCTTATCCTTAAATCTCTTGAATGTATACTTTTTCAAATGTGTTCCCCTCTTAAGGTCAACCTCAACACATTTTATTAGCCACATATGTTACAAATCTCTATAAAAACACATCTAATTGACCTATATTCATTAGATGGAAAATAAATAC
The DNA here is from genome assembly GCA_037957365.1 of Torreya grandis. Classification (NCBI taxonomy): domain Eukaryota; kingdom Viridiplantae; phylum Streptophyta; class Pinopsida; order Cupressales; family Taxaceae; genus Torreya; species Torreya grandis. Next base: position 381,899 of record JARHVA010000369.1, read on the forward strand.
AAGATCACATTCAAACCAGAGACAAGTTGAGAATAAATAAGGTATTTGATCCCTATTATACCTTAATTATGCATAATATCATATAAAATATCTTAATAAAAAATTTAAAATATTTAAAATCTCAATCACATTCAATTCATCCAAGACCACTCTCATTCTAGCATTCACTTGCACTTACATCAAACACTAGGTGGGAGAACTACATAGGGCTTGATCCATATTTGGAGTATCGGTATGTAGGAAAATATCTTCATAGTGGAGTATTGAGGATGTCCATCCTATCATACTAATTAAAACATAATTATTTCTCATTCAATACTTTCAAGGAGGATTAGGGCTTGCACATTAAATGATGTTTTTTAGGTACAACATAAAACTTCAAGTTTCATGTGCATAGGGACATGACCTAAAAACATATGTGACGGTGATCCAAAAACATAGGAATAGTCACACAAAGGGGACACTTTTTCCAATTTGATAGCACTATTTAAACATGTCAATAATATCCATATGAGGTAATACTATCTACTGAGCAAATTGATTTTAGAATCCTATTGATCATACTCATAACTATCTAGAACCTAGTTTTTAGAATATAGATCATCCACAATAGTCACTTTTCAGATAAGTATTTATTAAATCCTATTTATTACTATTTTTAATAGTTAAAATAATGTAAAATTACATAACAAATCAGTTCTTAATTATTGTAATTTATTTATTTGATTTAGACATCTTAATATTTTAATCTAAATATAGGATCTAAATAGTTGAACCCTAAAAGGTTAAGTAAGTTACCAATATTTTAAGAGGAATCAAGCATGATCAAGGACATAAGAGGCCTAAAAAATTATTTATTAATTTAAATTAGTGTTTTAAATCTTCCAAAATTATAATACAATTTTGTAGACATTAAAAATACTCTAGAACCCACTTGTAGGTTTATTATAGTGAAGAATAATGTTTTCAAGTTTCACAAAATTTCAAACATTGTAAAGGGCATAACAAGCCTATCAACCTTTATAAATATTAGGTGGATTTTATTAGGATAATTTTATATGTTTTAGATTATTTTTCAATACATTTATGATAATTATAATCTAATAAGTCTCTTTAACAAGCTATAATGATTTTTAAAAAGATTTTAAGCATGGTCCAAATCTCTAATAAGCCCATAACATTGTTTAATAGGTATAAATTAATGGATTTTGAGATTATAAGGAGATTATAAGATAATATATAGTTATATAGGTAGTATATATAGGTAAATGTCCTTAAATAATGTTTCAATATCCTATAACATACTCTCAATGCCTCTTTGCATGTTTCCAAGCATGCCTCTCATGCAAAATGAGGAAAGAAAGAGTTTCCATGGGTCTCAAGACCGATCTACAATTTTATAGGTTAGGGAGATTGAATTTTTGTGATATTAACACACAAAATAGGGAATACAACCATATTTTAAGATCTAATATCATTTTAAATAACTTTTTACAAGGATTGAGTAAAAATTCTAAAGTTTCAAACTTTAAAGAAAGTTTTTTGATTGGTCAATGCTCCTCAATGTTATAAAGTCTCCTTAAGGAGCATGTAATTCAAGGTTTAATGTTTTTAAACAAGTATTAGGAAGAATACACATTATGGTAGGTTTTACATGGCCTCAACACCATAGAAACATGTCCTTAAAATATTAGTTAGTATGAAGACAAAATCCCCAAATTTCAAAGGTTATAGGTCTATTTAGGAGTGAGTGGGATCTATCAAGTATCCTCTCAAATTACCATAAAATGGATATGAAAATTCTATAGATTTGGAGTAAGATTTGAATTTTATTCAAGGTTTTAATATTCTTAATTATTATCCTTATCTTAAGTTGAATGTCTGCTAACATTAAAAGAGATCTCCATTAGATTTTAAAACTCATATAATTAGATTGTGGGTATTAAATAAGGACTTTCATGAGATTTAAAGAGAATATAAGGGTTATTAAACACACCTAGATAACTCAAGATAGAGAAACATGTTTTATGACCTCTTTCAAGCAAGAAGATGTAGAAAAAATGTAAGAAGTTTAGGAAAATTTGTAGGCCTAGTGATGACAATGTTTAAAAGCAAAAGTCAAGATTTTAGGCCTATAAATAGGCCTAAAAGGTCTTATAACAAGTTCATGTTTTACAAGATAGTATTTAATGTCTCTTGTCATGTTTCCAAGTATCGCTGTCATGTCAAATAAGGAAATAGAAAGGTTTCTAAGAAGGTTTCAAGATCCCTAAGACCACCTATATGAAAGCTTCAATTTATAAGCATAGCTAATAAAGTTGAATAAGTTTGAAGGTTCTTAGCAAGTTTTAGAAGACTATATGAAAATTTTTGGAGAACAAGGATGTTACATCCTAAAAAAAATGAGGCTTACAATATAAAGAGATGGATATTTTATGACCTTAACACCTAACTTATAGACCTGTTACAAGTTTTTAAGGGCCTTTTCATGGTTTTAATTGGTTGATTGCAGGTTTGTAGGGTATAAAAGGGGACTTTAAAAGGATGAAAATTCATGTTTCTTAAGATTATTAAGGAGTTATCATGGGAAATGATGAATATGAACCAACTTATTAACATCTACAAGAGGCATTCACATGAACTTCAACACTAATTTTAGACCATCCATGCTTTTACAGCCTATCAAACACTACTATGGTGAAGATTAATGGTCCTAAAGAGAATAAGGAGGTATAAAAACATTCATAACTACCCATAGAGGTGTGTAATTCCCTTCATGGAGTGGAAATTAGGTAGGTCAACACACAACTTCAAATAGGCATATGAGGTCTACTTCCAAGTTACCCATTCAACAATCTCTAACATGTATGCATGAGGAGATGGGTGAGTTAAAGAAGATGAGATAATAATTTCACAAGGATATATCAGCCTTGAAGGAGAATCCATCATAAATAATCCTTTATAAGGAAAAAAAATAACAAAGAATGAGGTATCCTCTCCCACTACTATGCTATGTTTTACTGAATATCTTCATGGGAGAAGCCTAATATGTTGGATAGAATTTATTCCTCCTAGTTTCCATGTCTATTTGCTTGTATTGTTGTATTAATGGAGTAAAAATAGAATTTATGAGGTTTTTTAGTTATCTCTTCCTCTCTCTCATATCCATTTCTTATATATATGACTAATAATGACTTGTTCATGATCACTCTTCTTGGGTATGATAAAAATATACTCTTTTTGAGACTCATAATTTTGGTTTGATGCCTTGAATATAATAAAATTGATATTTTCCTCTCTTATAATATAGATTTTATTTATTATTATGTAAAATTTGATTGTTCATCTTCATTTTGTGTAAGTTTCCTTCCCCATTATTTCTGCCCTATCACTTTTACACCATTCCTTCTAGGTTATATGCTATGGAGATCACAACCTTCATACAATTTATTAACGCAAAGGTTGAGAAAGTTATAGATTTTTTAGGATCTGTGTGAGTTGATATCAATTTTAATTATTTATTGTGTTATTGCATGTAGGTTGAGAAGATATCTAGACTTGGTGTATTACCTCATTTTTGTTTTGGTTTAGTTTATTTTCTTTTAAAACATTAAAACACATAGTGTTAATTATAAGTAGGTCTTTTAGCATAGTTTTAGGCCTATATCTGATCTTAAATATAGTGCATATTTTTTAGGTATGAAATTAACCTTATCTAAAGGTTCATCCATAATATCCAAGTTCCTACACCTTAGGGATGATCCCATTGTTACCATTGGATCAATTAATTAAATGAATTAAGTGTAAGATCCAAGTGAAAATAATATCTAGCATGATCGATGGGACCAAGGCTAATATGATTAAATAATTTAGCTAAAGACTTGGTGATGATATTTATTAGTCTAAAATATTAAACATACTTCAAATACACCTAATGACTCCACATATTTTCGGTCTCAAATCAATCCTATTCTCTCATGCCAAACGAAACAAGGGCTTCTATAAGAGGTACCAATTTTTATTTTGATGATTTATCAGTATCTCATAGAAGAAGAATAAATAAATTTATAAGGTCTCCTAAAAGAAGAGATAGATGTTATATATAGCCTTATCCAAGAGCTTAATCTACACATCCTTTTGGTATATTCCCTAGACCAAGAGGGAGGTTGAATCCTCGTCATCATATAGTATCTCAAAGAAACCAATTATCTATTTCCTTGAATTGAGGTATCCCCTTATCCCTTAAAAAACATGATGATATCTTAGTTACAACTCTTGATAGCATACTTTCCATCATTGGTGATTTTGATACCACTCATATACATAACATACAAGACATTGCCAACATATGTTTAGTCCACAACATCACTCAAGATAATGTGGTTATAAGACTTATTGATACCTCCTTAAAATTAAAGTATATTTAATGGTATATAGGGATGCAACTTGGTATAATTAATATATGGGATAAATTAAGGGAGATACTTTTCTAGTAATCTGAAGATAAAAATGACCATCTTTCTCCTATGGAGTAGCTCACTACCATCAAGAAAGTCTTTGATGAGTACATGGTGGATTTAAAATTCATATTCCAAAATACTCAAGATATAATACCACCCTTGGTGAATCCCACTTCAAATATTTCCTTTTTTTACTACTTAAGGTCTTTGAATAGTGGAATTTTTGTCATGATACAATCCATGGGAGTTACTATGTTACCATATGTAGATGACATTTCCATAAGGGATGAAAATAGCCTAATTTAAGTAGGGAATATTGTCTCTAAACCCCAAATGCTCTTATGTATTCAAACTATACCCATTCAATCTACTATGGCACCCATTCCTATATCAATTAGCCATCTTATTACATATAATTCCACTCCCAATGATCTACATGATTTTAATACATTGTTAAAAATATTAGTAACCTTAAAGAGATAGAAAGTTTAGAATTTTAGACCATAAAAACACTAAAATCAACCATATAAACATGATAGGTAGCCTTATCAAGGCAATCCTCAAGCTCAAGGCTAAATCACATGTGTTAGGCCCTATAACAGTCAAAACCCCAATGTTACCAGCACTTAAAAATCCATTATACCTATGTCAAATAACCTATTTTAGGATTTTGGGTGGTGTTATCTATGAAATTAGCCTAAAATTTAAACCACACATCTAAATTGAGTGCTCAACCAAGAATTAATGGTTAAAAGTGTGTCACTTTGTCAAGGATATCCAAGCGAATTAGATTCATGAGGAGAAGTTCATGAATAAGCACAATTTCAAGGTGAGTCTATCCTTTTGAATTTGGAAGAGAATGAATTTTTTGGTATGAATCAAAATGAGTTGGTAAATAAGGGAAGTAACCTAATTACTTGTAACATAAGGCTTAATAAAATAGTAATGGAAGGAGAATTATCTCCTCCATCTGGTCAAGCTCCCACTTTTTGAGTTCCTCATAAAGCTACCCAGGAGAAAGAAACTATTGGGGCACCTCAAATACAAGAAAATCAAGTTGTTCAATATAAAACTCAACCTCGAATCAGCCAATATTAAAGAGAAGATGTAGTTGTTCCAAAGTTGTAGTAAAAAAGAGGACAAATCCCCTTCAACATAGTAGAATAAATGAAGAGGATAAATTTGAACATGACCATGGGGGAGGATCTTTCTATTCCTTTTCAAAGGTAATTTATAAAACAATCCTTAAATATATTTAATCCTCATGGATTTGAAAATATTACAATAAATATTCCTACCATTTTGTGTCATTCAAAGGGTGAAAATACAAGGTAAACAAACCACCTTCATTTTATATTTCTCTCATCATTGGAAAACACATTGTACATAAATGCATGATAGATTTAGGGTAAATTAATATAGTTATGCATGAGAAGGTAGTTTATATGTTAGGAATTATATAGACTCCAATAAAACAAGGGGTTATGAAAATTGATGTTATAGCTTTTAAAATAATTGGTATCATCAAGAACCTCAATATTATACTTCATTCTTACCAAAGTCTCCTCATTTCCAAAGATGTTTCAGTCATAGACCTTACTACCTATTTTGGTATATTAATTTCTAGGTACTACACTATAAATATGGGTGGGTAACTATCCTTATATTGGTCACACATGTTGCTTAAGAATAGGTATGGTACCAAAGTAACTATCAAAGTTGAACCTATTTAAAGAAACCACGTTGAGACATATTCTCCTAGTCTAACCCACATGAATTTAACCATGTATGCTCAAGAGGAGAATTATATCCTTCATGATACTAACACAGGTTTATAGGAGGCTCCAAATATCTTACTTTATGAGTTACCAAATGAGTACTATGGACTTGACCCATATGATCATGTAGATGATACAAAATTAGGTAACTCTTGCATCCTTGAAGAGGACTTTGTCCTACCAAACGTTTTGAAGGATCAAGAGGATCTTGATATAGTTTTGGATCCTCAAGAGGATATTGATCAAACTTAGTAAATGTACTTTGACCTCATTAAGGAGTTTGAGGCTTTTAGTAAGCCACATCCTAGGAAGAGTAGAACTAGGATACTTATGGATTTTAAATAGTTGGATCTCTATTTGACTCACCCAAAGTTACCATGAAATAATAAGAACAACATGGAAAATTAGTGGATGAGGTTGATTTTCCTTCTAAAAATAAATCATGGGAATAAGATAATTATGGTTATCATATTATACAACTCAATACTAATGAGTTTCTAAGACATTTAATAACCTTAGATAACATAATCAATTTAAATGATTAGCTCAAAGGTGAAATAAATAGAATAATAATAAAGTATGAGAACTATGAACCATAAGTCATATCCAATAGTAAACTAAAGGATGGTAAGGTATGAACACAATCCATAAGGGAGGATAAAGTTTTTTATGTTTACCCAAGTTGATTGGATGAGGTTATTTTCAAATCATATACATATTAGGTTAGCTATTTCATTCCTCCAAGTGATATTTCACATTGTTTATTGAGTAGTGTAGTGGTTGTTTATCATTACTCTAAGTGTTTTTGTATAGTTTTTGTTGCTCTTTTCTTCTTTCTTGTGTGTTTTTGAATTTTGAGTTCATTAAAAGGATGGTCTATATTGTTGCATCTAGGTTTGCACTTTTAGAGAGAGTTTTAGTGAAGCTTTTGTCCTATGCCTAATAGATTATTAATTATATTGGATCCATACTTAGTAGGCAATTAGCCCATGAAATTCACTACAATGTTGATTTTTCATTCACCTTGATCTCTTGACACATGATGTACACAGGACACAACATTTTTATGCTAAAATTAACTATGTATAGTCTTTAAAGTACGTTCAAGATTACTATGTTATCCCAAAGAACATGTATGTTGAGTTAATTGAGGTTAATTACAAATTTTTCTTCATTAGATAATGTTTAACAGTCATTTTCAAAGGTCATGAGTTGGTATTAGTCCTATAGGAGGCCTAATGTGTTGGTTATAAATATAGAAATGTCTATGTCAAAGGTCTTATATAGGGTTTTGTTGATATTTACAAGTCCCATTTCATGATTAAATGAATTCAAACTATACATTAATGAAAAATATTATTATAATGTCCAATATGTTAGTCATTAAAGACATATTAGCCTTTTGAAGGGCTATTTAATTACCTTCTCATGAGAAATAGAACAACATGACTTATAAAGTACTTATGAGTTCATAAAAAGGTCAAAGGGTCTTAAGTAACTACTTAAATTAATTTTAGATGGGGTGAAAGTTTATAAAAGGTCTCATAAAGTAACTTTGATAATTGAAGACTCTTCACATGCTCTGCAATCTATAGACATTGAAAAGTGCATTGACTAAGTGTTTCCATATTATTTCTCCCTCCCTGAGGATTATTTCTAGAATTCAAACATGGCATGAGTATGCTCAATCCACGAATGATAGGTTACGTATATTCAATCCCTTATTCAAGGCACTCTTTATTTTTTAAAGACATTATAGTCATAGTTATAATATTTTTAAAGGTTTTAATGTATAAAACACCATCATTTCAAGGAGTTTGGAGACCTAATGGATAGATTCTTAAATCTAAATAAGTAGACACAAGATTTCCATTACATCCTCAAATATCCCTCAACATTTTGAGATTCAAAACATAAAAATTTGTAGTCTTAGAACCAATTTTTACGTCATCTAATGTATAAGAGGTTCATTCATGAGAAGAACAATAGGTTTCAATGAAAACAACTAATCTATATCCTTTAAAAACAGGTTGAAGAATGTGATTGTAGGTATTATAGATGTCTATAGGTACTTTTTAAGGATTAAAAAATATATATAATAAGTTTTTATTGATTATCTAATGCATATTTCAAATATTCTTTAGGATTCCAATGAGGAGTTATTATTTTGAAAGCCCAAAAGACTAAGTTACAAGTTTTTATAAGTACTTCAATGGTTTTCAAGGTTGGAGAATCCAAGTATCAAGTCCAAAATCCTAAAAATTAGTTCTATAACATTTTCATGATTTCATTAACATTGCACATTGATTTTATGTCCCAAATCTCCTTCATTCAAGCCATTGTTAAGGGATATAGGGATTTTTTATGCTCATTGATGGATTTTTCATGTTTTAATGCATTTGTACAGTCTTTTAAAATAATACCAAATCATATCAAGGTTTTTAAGAGGGAAAAGAATAATAAAATTTCAAATAAGTACCATTAAATGGAGAAGATAAAGTTGAGGAAGCTTGAACATATCCAAAGAACCAATTTTATAGGGTTTAAAATAAGAACGGGTCATGTCCTAGTCTTGTTCTAAAATTGCATGGTTAAAAATAAGTTTAATAAGGGATTTATAGGGTCTCAAGTCAATTAATAATGGTATATATATGAATAAATAACAAAAAAAACACGTGAACTCAACCCATAGGCCTGTAGACTTGAGTGTATGAAAGTTGAAAGGATTTATTACAAATAATCATCTTCTATCTTCATCCTAAATATGCATGGCCTAAAATAGGTACTATGGTTAATTAAATGGGTTTTGAAGCTTTCATAAATAATTATTATACTGATCAATGAGATTATAATCATTTTTATTTTTTTTATGGACCATTTAAACAACTAAAATCTCTCTAAAACCCTAGGATAATGTCTTCACTATTTGAACATTTTTCCAAGTTATGGAGCATCAAAACAAGTTTAAAATAATTTTTACATATTTTATGAAGGTAAAATTAAATGATTAATATATTGGATCAATTAAAAACATTTATCATTTTTTTAAAAGGTATTGATGGTTTAAAATGGTGTTTAAAGTCCATAAGTTATCAATAGCTCACATATAATTTTATAGGATTCTTGGAGGCATTCATAGTATTAAATGTTGGAAATCAGGTTGAATAAGTCTTCTAGAGGTGAAATATCCAAAGGATGTTCCTTTATTGATAAATATTAAAGTATTTCACAAAGCATTCAAAGTGTGCTTATAGGTCTAAGAATGCAATCAAAGGTTTTGATGTGTAAAACTCAAACAAACCTATCTACAAATATTCCATAAAAGTTAAGAAAACATTAAAAAATATCATAATAACCCTCAAGTTTTTCCTATATTGTGATGAATTTTCATTAAATATCTAATATTATTTAAGCTTAAAACTAAATTCATCATCCTCAATATTATAAATGATTTGATACATGTTCCTATAGCTAGTTTTCAAAAAATGTGAGGTGTATTAGGTCTTACTAAGATGAAAAACTATAGTACAACCTTTAATAGGGGTATAAAACCTTGTGAAGTTATTATTAACTTTTAGATTGAACACATGAATAGTTACACATATAATTTTGAAGGATTAACAATAAGTTACCGTATTTAAACACTTAATTGTAGGCCTAAAACAAAGGGTAGAGGGGTTTTCAAACTTCAGTAACCTACCTACAAGTCTATAAACCTTGATAAAATGTTTGATGAATCTCTTATAATTTTTCATAAATATAAATATGAATTCCATGCATGCCAGAGGCTCTTCCACAAGTCTACAAATGGAAATAATGATATTTCAAGCATCATTGCAAGAGTGAAACATGTTTGTAGGTTTAGAATACAAAGAGATTGAAAAAATGAGAAACTTGTAGGTAGAATTGGTAAAGTTAAAATTTTGGAGGATTGAAAATATATTATTTCAACATAAACATGCACATACAAGCTTATTAACAAGTTTTAAAGAAGAATCAAGCATGATCCAAAAAATAGGAGGCCTACAACTTTGTTTAATAAGTGGAATTGGGGTTTCAAAGCTTCCAAAAGTCTAATATAGGTCTGGAGACATTGAAAAGATTTAAGAACCCACTTACATGTCTATTATAGTAAAGAATAATGTTTTCAAGTTTCATAAGGTTTTAAGCATAGTCAAGGGTATAACAAGCCTATCAACCTTTATAAATATTAGGTGGATTTTGCAAGCTAATGTTGTAGGATTTAGATAATATTTTTATAAATATATGAGAATTCTAGGCTAATAAGATTATTTAACAATTTGTAAGGATTTCAAGAATATTTCAAGCATGGTCAAGATCTCCAATAGTCTTACAATGTTGTTTGATAGGCATAAACAATGTATTTTGATATTCTAAGGAGATCCTAATATAATGTACAATTGTATGGGTAGTCTATATGGGTAAATGACATTAAAGCATGTTTCAATATCCTACAACATGATCTCAAGTCCTCTTACATGTTTCTAAGCATGCCTCTCATGATAAATGAGGAAAGAAAGAGTTTTCCTATTGGAATCAAAATCACTCAGAGGGGGGGTGAATTAGCGATGCAAGAAAATCAAATTGAATTACACTTTTTCAAACTCTTAACATTTTGATATAAGCATATAACCCATTCATAGAAATGAACAAATAAAGAAATGCAAGATCAAATCACATAACACATGAATTATGTGGAAAAACCTCATGGGGAATAAAACCCACTATCAATACTGAAAAAAATGGACTATGGACCTATAATAGTTCAAAAACAATATACTTTAGTAAATCACACACTCCACAAGGAGCACCAACCCCTCAAGTTCATTTCGCACCAACTAAACTTCAACAAGCACCAACTTGTTAAGAGGATACAACCCCCTTTAATGATTAAGCACCTAATTAATCAATAATATAAAACTTTATCTTTCATTTTTTGCTTCACATAACTGATGATGGTCTTTTATAGCTCAAACAATCTCAAATCTACCGCTCACATAGGCATGCAACAACTCTTCTTCTTCTTCGCTCAAACTACCATTATACACACAATCAAAACTAAAAAACACACTATCATAACCTTATCACATCTTCAACATGATTTTACATTATATTCCATGGTCTCTTATAATTTATCAAATTATTTTCTCATTCACTTTACCCTCTGATAGTCTGACTAACTCAAACAAGCTTATTAGGTCTTCTCTTATACCACACACTCAAGAAATTCTCCCTATTAGCCAAATAACATTACATACTTGAACCAACAAAAAAATATAAACTAGGACACATTACATATCCTAACTAACCCTTCTCTAGGTCAGCCATACTTCAAATGGCACTAACCTACACACTAGGCCTAATACATTAGCCCTCATTAGCCATACATTACATGTGAACTATTTTACAAAATAATAACCCTCACTAAACAAGATAAACCTTTTATATAATTCACCACAAGTTCCTTCATGCCTTCTACATTCTCATTAGGTCATATAAGACTTCATTTCACTCGCTTACCTTATGAAGACACCATTAGCCCTAACCCTTCCAATAGGTCCCATGGAGAATATTCATCCCTTTAACACTTCATTGAGTATAAAAGTAACACAATACCACTTAAAATTACATGGGTCCATGCCAAATTAACCCTAAGACATAATCCAAATATAAAATCATCTTTAGACACATATACATAACCCAAACCTATTAATTTAACGCATTATCCATGACCACCATGATGGATGAAGGAAAATATAACTTGTTAACATTGTTTCATATACTAAATGCATTAGTAAAACCTAAAAACTCCATATAGATGATCCCTAGGTATTTTGAAACACTCTTGAATAGATAAATCATCATGAAACATCCAAAAAACATCAAGCAAAACACAAACATCTTTCTCATGTCACTTGCAGATGAAAGTGAAAACCTCAGTCAACTTTGAAGCTCCATAAATGCATTTATACAACTAGTCAAGGATTGAAACCATATTTTATGGATAACTCATAGATTATTTTACAACTTTTATTTTTATACCATCATAAAATTATTCCATTTGATCAATATATATATCAAACAATCACAACTAGTTTCCTTTGTAAAATTCAAATATTTGAATTCTAACGGTTAGATTTTTATGCAAAAATGGCTGAGTATGGAAATGATGAAATCAACCTAAGAATACTTATTTGACTTTAATAGATTTTTATTTATACATATAATAGACCTAAAACTTGAAACATATGTTCTCCTTTCATAGGGTATTCTTTCCATATATTAAACTTCTCTTGAGATCTTCATAGGTGCAAATTTTGACATCACCAACCCACTCTCTCAACTTAATTTGACAAGTAGACTAGGATGAGATAGACAAACACACAAGCATTCCAAATTATTCCTATCACCTTCAATGTATTATCAAATTTTTTATAAACATCATGAAGCCTTTTCATCATACATTAAACATATGAATCATGCATATACTTAACATTTAAATGCATCAAATCTTGCTTATGTCATCTTGGTCAAAAATGTCACATACCTTGAATATGAACATATTAGTCATAAGGATATTCTTAAGGATATTTTTTTACACCTTTTAATCAATACACACATACCCTTTTCCCTTTTGTATACTGATGAAATATCATAACACACTAGGTAATTATAGCTCAAAATCCATCAATGAAGATATCTCACATAAGATACCTTAACACACTTTATCATAGAAACACTAGAACTATTGACACCACATGAACACTCTCAAACAAAATGGGGAAATCACTAATAATAATATAACAATCTCCCCCTTTGTCATTGATTTCAACATCTAAAAACAACACAAAGCTATCAAATCATCTCTCCCTTGCTCGAGCTCTTTCTCCCCTTCTCCAATTCTCTCTCCCCATTTGACACAATGAAAAAGTGGGCCAATTGAAGAACATGTGAAGGTCAATTAAAATTCATTGGTCCATAGGAAAGTCTGAAAATTCTTCCCCTATCATTGAACATGCCATTTTTAACAAGATCTTCATAGACCTACTTATTGACAACACACCATCTTGACCATACCCTTCTCCTTGATGAAGAAATGAACAATATCAATCAAAAAGGAGTTATCACACCTCAATAACATTTAAGGAGACTCTACACAAGTCATATGATCTTAGGAGACCTTTTAACACCATTAGAACAACTCAAACCAAGAATAATCTTCTTAGTTGATTTCAAATTTACTCTCATAAGCCAACTCTATTATCACTAACAGATGTTCAAGACATTGAAATGAAAAAAATAGAATTTAGTCACCTTTAGATCAATAAAATTCTTAATGTCATTTTATAATCATGTCGACACACTCATACATGACCTATCTCTGGTCTTGTCAAAATATTTCATCCTCTTGATATGTTTGTCTTGATTATCTTTGCACCAATCTCGTTTCACTCTCTTTGCTAACTATGTTTGTTAATCTTCATGATTGGATTATATTTATTTTCCATTTAGAGGTACTTTTGATGTTATTATACTCTTCTCTTGACACTCAAAGTCTATCTCTACCTCATACCATTCATGCCACTCACAAACTTCCTCTTACCTCTCTCACTAGCTTCTCATAGGCAATTCCCATAGGAATCAATGACAAATTCTTGATTTATGATTCAACATCTTAGTATTTTATCATTAATTGTCTAAAAGGGTCATGTTACATTTTCCTTAACCTCCTATAACTCTTGGATCACACCTTACCCTTCAATTCTATACATAATTCTCACAATGTCCTCTCAAGGCTTATAACCCTTTTTTTACATTTCCTCCTTGCTTGATCATTTTACAACCTTGATTCGGGATATAAGAATTTATTTTATCACCCTTTATCTTGATACAACTACATATAAAAATTTATGCATGGGATCACTTATTTTCACCATTTTATGACCCTTTCCTCTTCATAATTAGCCCTTTTAGGCCCTTCTACCTAGTTACAACATAGTCCCTTCAAATTCTATACCAAGGTGATTGTATAGGTTTGCAACCAATTTAATATTTTATTTCACCTTTAATTTAGTCAAACTAATTTTTTTTGGTGATTTTTGATGGTGGTAACTCATGAAATCCTTAAAAACCTAGACTAAGGTTTTCTTAACCCTGCACAACCCTAGGAGGGTAAAAAATTCATTATCTTTCATTTTATTAAGCTTCAAAGGAAATCAATGCTATGGTTAGGTCTATCTTGACCTCACACACCTTAACATATACTTTTTAGACCCTTTTAAATGAAATAAAGGCTTATGAACAATGAAACTTAGTCAATTGTGCACTCATTATGCTGATTGTGCAAAGTTTTCAATGGTCAATCCTCATTCAATACCTCATAAGCCTCATGTGGGCCATTCCCAAGGTTCACATAGCCTTCTGCATGTTGGGATTAAACTCAAAAAACATCTACCCACCTATATTTGTTCATTTTACTCTTCTCTTTGATTTTTTATTGTGCAAATAAGACATAAGCACAACTTGACAATAGTCACTACAAGATCCTAAGATCATCTTTCTTCCTCATCAAATATCTCAACTTCATGATAAAGAACAAAAAGTAACTCTACCAATACCAATCATCAACCTTTGACAAACAAAATTAGAACCCTATTTATGATGATGCAGAGCTTGTCATCCTTAAATTACTAAACCACTTCAAATCAAACATAGCATACCAACATGTTCCTTCAATGCCTTATGGGGTCATCTTGGCATCAAGGAAACATGACTTCTCATAAAACAACATTCAAGGGCACTACTCCAATATTATTTAATTTTTCAAGCTTCTTGTGAAGCTACAGGACAAGACCACCTTTAGAATATTATTGGACACTCTTAATTAATCAAGGATAAGCAACCTCACTTTTTGAAACATCTTTATAGTTTGTAGCATTAGCACATTCTATTCACTCTTTAAAAATGTTGATCTTATAGACCAAACACTAGCTTATATACCCTTGTTATGATATTAGCATCTTTGAACCTTAACTAGAGATCACACATGAATCTTAAACATGATAAATACTGATGACAACATTATACTTCATCCTTTTGAAAATCACTAAACTCTAAAATCTAGGAAAGAGTTCATTTAATTCAAAAGAGCATATTATTGACCATTTTGACCACAAGTCAAAATGGGTCCACCCCCCTAGAGTAAAAACTTATATAGGGGTCTAATATTTTGTCATAGGGTGTGTTATAGTCCATTTGATGTAATTTAATGCCATTTAGCCTTGTTCATGGTTTAATTAGTTTATATGTCACTTTGAGTCACTTATTAACCATTTAGGGGTCATATATGAAAGTGACATGGTTTTCAATGTGCCCAAGTGTTCTAGTTTTCCTTAAAATGTCCAAGATGTCAAATTCACTATCATGAATGTTAGACCCACCTAAAACTTTTAGGTTATCTAACTAAAAATAAGGAAATACACTAAAAAAAGAAGAGTTTAGCTCTTATATGGCCCATAAGAGAGTATGACACATGGGAAAAGGTTGTGAGATGACTCTTTATCTTCCTTATACTCATCACATCACTTTACATGCTTTGAAAATACTAAAATGGGTCCAAAACTATTTTGCTTCTTGTTCACCCTTCTAGACACATAAAATGATTCAACAAGTTTGTGTTTGGTATGGCCATTCAAATAAGTTTTAGTTCAAATACCTTTGGTAGGTGATATTACACCAAGAGAGATCAATTTTAATATAAATATTTATAATAAGTTTTGACTTTGATTTATGAATCATCTCTAACAAGTTGACTATGTTTTTTTGCTCATTATTTCCCATATCCTATAGGTTTTTCTCTTATTTGGATGAATCGGTATCATCCAATTGGTAATATTGATTCTAGATGATTTTTTCTCTCCTCCCATGATTTTAATTCTTATTTTCATATTTGGAAAAGATTTGATGAGCTAATTAGTTTAGTTTGCAAGTTGATGTTCTAGGTGGAATGATAGTCAAGTTCACTACTTGTATAAGGTTGGATTCTCTAAAACGGATTCATATGAAGAGGATATTATGTTATCCATGTTTAAATTCCATAAAGATAACCTACTTTCCATGTTTGGTCTTACAACACCATGCTTTTATTAAACATTCAATCTTGTCATACTCATACTCAGCTCTTTACCCTCTTTCACTTATAATAATGGTGAATCACATGTATAGAGTCTATGTATCATACTCATGGAGGTGTATTTAAAGTATAAATATGTTTAATATGTATTTATAAGTAATAACAAATAATTTTAATCAACCAAAGAGCATATAAAGGGACTGTGGTAGTCAAATACAACACATACACATAGTCTACCATGAACATGTACCTATAGGTGCCATGGAGAGAGAATGTCATACTAAAAGTAAGCTATTTTAACTTTTTGTAAATATTCAAAATATGAATTAGATATATTTGATCATTTGAATAAGATACAATGATTATTGAAGGCTCATACACCATGGGTATGGTTCGCGTTTCTGCTCACCATCCTGTCTATAACTCCATCAACACCTACAAGAGGGTAAGAATAATAAAATGATGTTTTAGACCTAAATTCAAGTATTTCATGATGAAATAGTTTTTTTTTTTAAATTTTAAAAGGTCTAAGAAGCAACTTAAGGTCTATATCTAATGGTCACTACCTAAACTCACATATATTGCTTGCACATGCAAAGGTCCACCTATAAGTAGCACCACAGAGAATTGAGAATGCTTGATGGAGGAAATTGGACATGATATAACCTTTATTGAAGTTTAAGTGTGTATTAAATTTCATGATATACATTTTTGAGATGATAAAGTAGAAAACATGCCTAGAAGATTATATCTAAGGTGAAATGATTATATCTAGGGACCTTATCCCTAAAATGTGAAAATACAGCACCTAACCCTTTTGGAGATGTCTTATGACAATTCCATGTTGAGTTTTGATCATTACAAGTTCAATAATCCTATATCCCTATAATAGGGGTCCAACTTGTAAAAACAATAAGGTAACTTAGTCCTTAGGTTTTCTTACTAGGAAGGCTCAAAGTTTCCCATTTGGCCAATGAATTTAGGTAGTTACATCTACATAATTTGAAGTCAAAATGACCTTAACCTTCAAATTTATAATATGAAAGTAGGTCTTAATAGTGGGTGACTTTTTTGAGTTTATGAAGACATTTACCAGAAAAATATAAATCAATAAAGGATTTAGAGCTATGTTTTGGATCCTATCAACACCTACATCAGTCTCTTACCCAAGATGTGGACCTACAGTTGACTTTGGAATCTTATAAGTCTATGGTATGAGATAATCTTAGAGACCTAAGAACATATAATTTAAATTTTCAAAAAATTATTCTTATGACCTCATATGAATCTCAAAGACATATGATATAGACTTAAAATGGAATGTTCAACTATAAGACTCTTCTCCCCTCAACAAAGTCAACTATAGTTGATTATTGCAGACAGTGAATAGGAAAGTAGTGTTCTCAATGGTGATATAGCATGGAAATGAAAGGAATGGATAAAAATGAATAATAAATTTCTATGGGTACTCTAATAAAGACATTATATATTGACTCAATGTCTAACCATGCTAATTAACACCTATAGGTACCCTTTTAAGATCAAAATATAGTTAGGAAATTGCACAGTCTTGATCAATTAGGGTGTGGGAAGAGGTATGTAGGATGTTGAAGTGATGAATAAACCTAGGGAACCTTTATCATAATAATTATAGTCTCTATAGTCTATCTATAATGGAAAAAAATCAAAGAGAGGATCCCAATCAAGTAATACACAATCTATATCCCAAACCCTATAAACATTACCCTTTTGCACATTTTATCTTGGATTTTGCAAGAATTGCATAGTTAAATTATATGATAAGAGGATAATTTTTTGTGTATAATTTCCTCACCAATTCTATAATCCATTATAAAATTAATCTTGTCTAATGAAATAGGGGAAGTACCCTCTATTTTATCTCAGATGGAGGTACTTCCCTTGAGTGCAAACCCTATAGTTTTGAGAAAAAGAGATGAAAAGATGAGCTAGGAGCTGATAAAATCTTGAAAATAGGTGTGTATAGTTTAATAACATATAAAACAACATGATAATCCAAGCATATAAGGAATAAACTCTATAAGTTTTTATAAAACCTTAAGAATACAGAGAGGCTTGTCTAGCATGGTTTAGACCTAAAGCCAAATGGAGAGTCACCTTCACTTCTAACATGAGATGATAATTATAATTGATTGGATCATGTTTATATAGTCATTTTATATGTGTCAAATCTTTTATAATGTATGGGAAATAAAAACAAACCTCACTTTTTCTCAAGACTAATTTAATCCTATAAGAAATGAGGAATCATGTTTGATAGGGGAACTTTGGAAGCTCATATCTTCTCTAAGGTTGTGCATGAAGATCCAAGGAGTTTTGAGAGGTTAACAAGGGTCATAAACATTTGACTTTTTGGATTTTTTTAAATTTATAATGTTGCATATCTATGAACAAAGATTAAGAGTAGAACGAGCCTAAAATCCTCACAAACCCTAGTTCTAGACCCAATGAAGGAAATGAAGATAGAGAGATATCAAAATATACTATAATTATTTGGTAAATATGTTTATTATATGTATGACTCTATAGAGACCCTTTCCATATAATTTAGGCATTCCCTTTCTATATGGATAGGGTACAAAATTTGTTTATTTGAATATTTTATTCATTTTGTAGGTTCCAAGAGGTTTCAAGTCATACAAAAAACTTTATGAGAAGGATTGGGACTTGGGATAACCCATCATGTTCATTTGTTATAGTATAAAATATATTAATTTCTTCTACAAGTGCCTTCATCTCAACAACTCAAACTGGAAAAATGAGCAACATGGTGAGAAGAGTGAAAAATTCTAGTGGGTGTAATTTTATGGTACACCTAAGTAATATAATTCCATGGAGGGTATTTAAAAGTGTCATCCACTATATTTATGTATTTTCATGGAAAAAAGAATCCAATTTTGAGGACCAGTGTGAGGGGTGAATTAAAAAAGAGTTTTATTAATTACAAGTGGTGATGGCTCACTTTCAGAAGAATCTAGATGATTAGGAATGTAACAAAATCATGAAATAAAATGTATATAACCCCTCCCTCTCATTTAAATAATTATATATATCCCTAGTTAGTTTGGGACATTACAATAACATTAAATGATTAAAATAGTTTTCTTGTGTACAATGAGAACTCCCACACCACGTGTCATGAGTTGCATAGTTTGAGGAGCCATTTATCCTATCATACCTTACATGTTATATCTCTTAATTAATTATTCTACACATGTAACTCTTCCCCACAACATGACATGTGTTCTTATGACCCTTAGACTTTTCTTTTCCCACTTCTCTCTCAAGTCCTATAAGTAACTACCATTATAGCCTTTGTAATCTAATTCCATTCCATGTATGGTGAATTCCTATTGGAATTATGTCATATTTTACCTTTGAACATTAATGTAAATATGATTTCAAGTTTATGAACAATTGTCTAAGTGTACAAGTGATGTATGGTAATGCAAAGTGATAAATATATATCCTTTCTTCCCTTATACTTCCATGTTTGTGCAAGATTTCCTATTCTAATAGGTCATGTAGAGTGAAAGAGTTAGGCCTCTTTAAATTATATGATTATACTTATATTTTTCAATCTTCCCTCTAGTTCATTTGACTTGTGTTGCTGCACACATCACACCTCTACATTGAAATACTCATGTTAGAATCCATGAGACTTGGAATTTAGTTTGTATGCCTTATTTATTAGTGTAGTAAAGTATGATGATCATATGGAAAACATCTTGGTGTATAACCCCCTATAATAGGTTCATTTCATGCAACTTATAAATATTTTCCCCATAAGAAACTAGCTATCATACGTGTGAGAATTTAAAGACACATTTAGGAAGCTAGCCCTTAAATCTAAAGGCTCACTTCCACCATAGGTACAACCATATACCTGAAAGTGTTCCCATGTTTCAAAAATCTATAAGAGAATTGAAAACTCTATCTTAGGGTGTAATATTTGGTGACAATAGTTGTGGCACACCGTGAGGGACCAAAATCTATAAGAGTGGGAAGAGTGTTAGTGTGTCTTTCCTCTATTAGATTTTGGAAGCAAGTTAGTTTCAATAGTGACTCTAAATGATAAATTATAGTTATAATCAGCCCAAGTATATCTAATTGAATGTTTTTATCAGTTTTTACATCTCATTTGATACATGAGGTTGACATGAACAGTTATGGCCAATACCCCTATCATGAATCTCCCTATCAACCTTGCTATGAATCACCTTTTAATACTCAACATTCCAATAATAATGGATATAAATACTATGAGCCATGGAATCCATATAGTCCTCCATTTCCCCCTCTTATTTACACCATGTTATTGGATATCCCTATGAGGAATACTACCAAGATACATATCAAGAAATGCCTCCTTATCAGTCATAATGTGAGTCCTACCAGCCATACTAAGATGCCTGTGAATCTCAAGAGGATCCTTATGAGTCTTGTCATGAGGAATCATATGATTTAATAGATAGTAAAAAAAGGTATTACAAAACAATATGTAGATTCCTACAAACTAGAAAACAAATAAATGAATTTGGTCTTGATCCCCATCATTACCCTCCTTCATTTTTTCCATCCCATATCAAGTCCTTGTTGGCATCCATACCACAATTACTAGTTAATGAAGAGAATATGATAACATGGAATGATGAGAATGATGTGTTCCATAATCATTTTATGAAATGGTTGAGAGCTATTTCCAAAGTTGATATACAAACTTTGGAGATGTTTGAAGAGTTAGAAGGAACTGTTAGCAACCTAGATATCACCCTGTTTGAAGGCTTGATAGATTTGGACCTAAAACCTTCACACCTGAACTAACATTAGAATGAACTAAGGTGTGATAAAATTGAACTAATACTAGACCTCTATATTTTGGTGAGGTTATCTCCTTTGATGTATCACTTTTCACTTCATATTAAACTACTGATTATTAAGATGAAAAGGGTAAGAAGAAAACTAAAAGGGAAATCCTAATTTACTATTGGTGATACACCTATATTATTGGTTCATAGAATTTATTTGATCTCTTAAAAAACTAGTTAGATAGTAAAGATTGAATCTATAACTCAAAATGACTCATATGCATCAGAATTTCATGTAGAGGTTTCATTTGGTGATCAAAGATTGAGGGAAATGATGGAATAGTCCTGATTCAAGGCACTAACCAACTACTTATATCCACTATAAGCTCATCCAAAAGACATCAAACACTTAACATGACCTACATAATCTAACAAACTAGTAACTAAGTAATAATTAGGACTGGATAAAGGAAAAATCTCTACCACATATAAAAATTAGCTAACATAAATACATTATACTAACATAATGAAATATGAAATAGTTATTTTTATTTATTTTAAAAGATTAAAAAACACAATCTTTGTAGAGTCTGGTCCTACCAAGAGAGCGATGGATTATGAGAAAGGATTAAAAGCTAACATATATAGAAAATAGAAGTAATAGCCAAGATTTGTATTGAAAAAATAAGAGGAAATTAACTAGATGTGAACTCAAATCAATTTTGAGTTTAAAATAATTAAAATATTATTTAATAATCTCATTTTTTTTTCTTTTGTCATTGCATAAAACCTCCTTTTAGCATTGATAAAGTAGTGAACCCATCTTGATAGCAAATCAAGTCTATTTTATTTCTAATTATATACAATATTCTTCAAAAATCTTTTTCTTTTGTTTTGTTTGCAAGAAATCCATTTTGGCATTAAAACAAGAAATCATGGGCCCCATCTTGATGTCAACTCTCTTTGCATGAAATCAATTCCATTATTTGGTGTGTCTCTCCACTTGAATTGATATTTAATTTTTTTAATTTAATTATTTATAGGATAAAAAAGGAATATTTCATGATGTTGGTCAGCTAGTCAACTGAAGCTTTGATTGGAAGTTCAAGGCTAATTAAGTCCACTTGACTTGTCCTTGCATAAAATGACATTTGAAATATAAATATATATGAATATAAATGAAAATATCAGATACGTGGCATGATAAAATTATTTTTAACTATTTTATAGTCAACTCAATTCCAAAATTCATTTATTTAATTTATACGATAGGCCTATTAAGCCAACTAGGCCTAGTAACCTACTTCTGTCACTTAGAAGATTCCTATAATCTTATAAACAACAAGAGATGTTTATTTATTCATTTTTTAATCTTTTAAAAAACCATTATATACCTTAAAAACTAACACAATGGTTATAAACAACCAAAATATTTTATTTTACTCTTGGATGCTTCATCTTGATCAAGCTTACTTCCTTCTTGACTATGTTTTGAGAGGCTTAGGTCTATGTAAAAATAGAAATCACTTAAATTTTTCAATTGGAATTTAATTTTTTTATTTATTAATAAAATAATTATGATGTTACACACCAAATTTTGAGTTAAAACTCTACCTATAGATACCAAAAACCTCAAATTTCCTTAAAAAATGCCCCTTTTACATGGAATGTGTGCATACTTGAAAGTATTTTTGCATTATTTTTGAGTTTATTTCATGTTTAATATATTATTTATAGATAAAATTATTCTTAAATTATTTAAATGGTCCATTTAATTCTAGTTTTCCATAAAAAACCTTAAAAAATATAAAATTTCCTTAAACCATGCTAAACTAGGCCCTTTTGGAAGCTTGGAAGCACCAAGATTTGCCAAATAATGGATATTTTTGGATAATTTATTTGGGAAAACTTCTTGAAAACATGAAAAAAAATATTAAACTATTCCAAATACCAAAATATTAAATCTTTAAAAAATCCATTTTCTCAATCTAACCCTACACTCTTCTTGAAAACATGCCAATTTATAAATTTGATTGGCTATTTTTCCTTTATTTTTTTGACCATTAAATGCATGAATAATATTTAAATAATTACATGGAGTTATATATTAAGTACCAAGTATTTTTTAAAAACTTTAAATTTCATGAAACCCTTCTCAGGTGAGGAGAAATTGAGAAAAAACCATTGCCTTTTTAGTTGTAAGGCTACAAAAATTAGTCTATCTTAAACATGATGGTACAAGAGAATGGAAAACCAAATTTAAGAACCACATGACACAATATTAATCCATATTATTATAGTTTTCACACCCAAAAAATCATATCTTTACTTTATCTATCTGACTATACCATCATCAAACCTACAAGTAGGTCACTATGTGCAAACTAGGAGTGCCTGTATGAAATGGTTTTGGCCATTTGAGCAATAAAAACACCATGGAACTTATTTTTAATATTTTTAATGAGATTTTATTTATTTTTCCTTATTTATGTGTAGTAATCCATATGGATCCATACTTGTCTTCTTGAAAATGAATGAAAAAGGCTTTTCTTTGAATTTTATGGAATTTCAAGAGCCCCACCACCAAATTCATGCATGAAATGGATTTATATGGGTATTTTTAATGTTTTAAAAAATATTTTATCTTTTAACATGATTTTAAGGTTATTTTTGGCACGTGTGAGTCCAAAATAAGCCTTTTTGGCTTTAAAAATCCATTAAAACACATTTTTAAGCCATGAAACTTTAGGATAAGGCTAAAGTTAAATTTTTCAATATAATTAAAAGCCTTTGGACTAATTTAATGAAATTTTTAGATAAATTTAAAATTTTAAAGACCAAAAATAACCTTTTATACCAAAAAACCTAGTTTACTTAGGTTGCAAAGACTACTGATTGTTTTTGGAAATTTTGAATTATAGGGGTTGAAAATTGGCCTTAATAGACCAAATTACCCAAAATTTTGGCAACTCACAAGGGTTAACCAGACTTATAGTCAAATAAATCACTAGATTTCATGTAAAATAGACTCTTTTTGTATTTGAGACACCTTTTATGGCTGTGACACAACAAGATTGAATGGAAACTATAAGTAAACTAGAAAGCAATAATAACTAATCTAAGGAAAATAGGGAAACAATGAAAGGGAAGTAGATTGTTCCTTGTGATACTTATTGAAAAAAAAAACATATGAAAACTAACCAAAATTGATAATATTTCCTCTAGGATAAAATGTGAAGCTATTTGGTCCACCATAGAACCTTAAAACATGATTTCTTCCTTTTGATGGCATGTTCTTATAGATAGGAGAACTTAGATATTCATGTCTTCATGATGATGCAGATGGACCTCCAAATTCCATTATAAAGTACATGGATTGAATATATAGAACTAGGATCCAATAATATTCCTCCCATATTCTTATTTCTTGTATCAGGAATGCTAACTTTACCTCATTAGTAGGTTGGTTATGATTTGACACATTCTCATTCAATGAGTTTATTGGCAATTCAGCTAGTATATTTGGATTTATGTCTTCATCAGGATCCATTTGATGTAGTAATTTATCAAAATATTTATATTATTGATAGGTATTAAGATGTATCTTAAATTCTTTAATTTATTCTTGATGAATAGTTTCAATAATATTCTTTACAAAACATTCCTAAATATCCATATGGGTTGGAGATGGACTATCCAACATTGCATAAAAACACTCCAAGTCATCCCAAAAGGTTTATTCATCATTATCAAATAAAAGGACATAAAATTCATCAATATTATTAACATTTAAAACTTGTTGATCACATATTTTTACCTTTTGGATGGAGTCATATGAAGATTCTTGATCTATTGCACTTGCTTCATCTTCATCTTCTATAGAGAATGACATCTTAGCTTCTTCAAGTGTCTTCTCTTCATGATGAGTGGTATATATCTTTGGATCAATGAGTTCATGGAAAAAAAACTTATAATTGAAAAATTATAGTGTCTTCCTCTTGAATTTCATCATCTACTTTTAATATCTCAGCAACAACTTCACCTTTTGTTTCAGAAAGAATAGGCTCCTTTTCCAGGTTTGGCATGGTAGATCCCTGAAAGTATTTGATAAGATGAGAAAGGTCTATAGAAGTAACCATATATACCTGATTTTTCTCATGAGGATAATATTCTTAGATCACCTTCAATTCATCTCTTTTCACTTTATCTTGAATGGATTTCCATGAAAGAAAGAACTTTGGATTTTGAGGAGAGATGAGTGGAGGATGAATGATCTCTAGTTTGCTCTTGAACTCAACATCTTAAAGCATGCTTGAATGTTCTTATTTTTCTCTAGAATGATGTATCTAATTACAAGTTATGAACTTGGGTTTATGAAACATTACTTATATACATTTTACATCCATGGGTGTGAAAGAAGGAATTTGTTGTTGTGTTTCATATGTAGCTACCATTAAATATTGGAGATGCTAATTTGAAAGCTAAATTTGCTTGGATAAATATCCTCAAAATAATGGATTATATTAATAGAAATGTCTTCTTTTAAAAATAAAGATTTAGGCTCCTATATATCTCTACAATCTGAAAATTAGAGTTCTCATAACAAACTTATTCAACTTTTTGAGGCCTCTCTTGGATAGACTTTTAAGAAGGAAAGATAGGCAAGGCTTGGTTTGACTCTAGAGGATTGTGAAAAACATTGGTTTTCTAATTATAAAGAGAAAAGGGAAGATCTATGGGAACATACTACTGTAAATGATGACATTAGGGTTTATCATAAACCACCAACCTCTCTCCAATGCTTACTATTATACCTCCAATGTCTAAAATATCATAACTAGACTTTGAGTGACCTTGCCTTATGAAAGTTTCACATACCTCTTTAGTCTAAAGAAAATTTTCTCTCATAGTCTAAATTTCATACATGGAAATCTCCTCACTATAGATCTTTCTAGTGTCTATACTTATCATCTCTTTCTCATATCCAAATAGACTTTTCTTGAATCTTGAGATGGAATGATTTGGGACTTGATTTTGATGATCAGGAGGATAAAAAGACTCATGAGAGTGGTTATATGATTGGTATGATATTTCATACTATTGATAAGGCTCTGTATACTCATCATATGGCTGATATGGCTCATGATAGGACTGATATGAGTCATGAGGATCATACTGGAATTGTTGGTAAGGAGAAGAATGATAAAATTCTTCTCTATAGGTTGTCATGGCCTAGAAAATGATGAAGATAATTGAAATTATGAACAACAATGTACCTTTTACCTTGAGTTAAGGGCCATAATATTACTTGAGACTATATCTGAAGATGATATTTCTAAATTCTTTTACTTCAATAGCTAATCTCATGTCCCATAGAGCATGACATAAATGTTAACAACCTAGATAACACCCTACTTCAAGGCTTGATAGATTTGGCCCTGAAACCTTCACACCTGGACTAACATTGGAATGATCTAAGGTGTGGGACACCTAAACTCAGACCAAACCTCTAGATTTTGGTGAGGATAACTTCTCTGATGTATTACTTTACACTACTTACTAAACTATCAATTGCTGGGATGAAAAGGGTAAGAAATAAATTGAAAGGGAAATCCTACTTTATTATTGGTGATACACCTATATTGCTAGTTCATTCACTCTATTTAATCTCCTACAACTTTGATTAGATAAGTAAAGACTAAATATATAACTCCAAATGACTCCTATGCATTAGTATTTCATATAGAGGTTTTATCTAATGATCAAAGCCTAAGGGAAATGATGGAATAGGCCTAATTCAAGGCACTAACTAGCCACTTATATCAACTTTAAGCTCAACAAAAAGACATCAAACACTAAATATAACCTACATAATAAAAAAAACCTAGTAACTAGTTAAGAATCAAAACTTGATAAGGGATAAATATCTAACACATATGCAGATCAACTAACATAAATATACTATACCAACATAATGAAATCTAAAATAGTCATTTTATTTATCTAAAAAGGTTACAAAACTCAATCTTGGTAGAGTTTGGTCTTTCCAAGAGAGGGATGTATTCTAAAAAAATCTTCAAATCCAACATATATATAAAATATAATTAATATCCAAGATTAGCATTGAATAAAAAGAAGAGGAAATTAATTGAATGTGAATTCAAACCAATTTTGAGTTTAAATTAATTAAAATAATCTCCTTCTTTTCTTTTGTCTTTACATAAAGCCTCCTTTTAGCATTGGAAAAGTGGTGGTCCCATCTTGCTAACATCTCAAGTCTATTTGAGCTAAAATTATATACAATAGACTTCAAAAAACTTTTTCTTTTGATTTATTTGCAAGAAATCCTTTTTGGCATTGAAACAAGAAATGGTGGGTCCCATCTTGATGTCAACTCTATTTGCATGAATTTAATGACTTTATTTGGTGTCTATCTCCACTTGAAGTGATATTTATGTTTTTTAATGTCATTTTTTAAAGGATAACAAAGGAATATTTCATGATGTTGTTCAACTAGTCAACTAAAGCTTTGATTGGAAGTTCAAGGCTAGTTAACTCCACTTGGCTCCTCCTTTCATAAAATGGCATTTGAAATATAAAAATATATTAATATCCATGATTATATCAGATATAAGGCATGGTAAACTCCTTTTTAACTATTTGATATCCAACTTAATGCCAAACTTCATTTATTTAATTGATAAGATAGGCTTATTAAGCCAACTAGGCATAATAGCCTACTTTTGTCACTTAGAAGCTTCCTAGAATCTTATAAAAAAAAAGATATGGTTATTTATTATTTTTTTAATATTTTAAAACACCATTATAGACCTGAAAAAATAACACAATGGTTATAAACAACCAAAATATTGCATTTTACTCTTGGAGGCTTCATCTTGCCCAAGCTTGCTTCCTTCTTGACTATGTTTTCAGAGGCTTAGGTCTATGTAAAAATAGAAATCACTTCCAATTTTATAATAGAATTTAAAATTTTATTTATTATTAATCAATTTATTATGATGATACACACCAAATTTTGAGTTAAAACTCTACCTGTAGATGCCAAAAACCTCAAATTTCCTAAAAAATGCCCCTTTTTCATGGAATGTGTGCATACTTGAATGTATTTTTTCATTATTTTAGAGTTTATATAATGGATAATATATGTTATATATATAAAATTGTTATTAAATTAGTAAAATGGTCCATTTAAACTTGGTTTTCCATAAAAAAACCTTAAAATTTTGAAAATTTCCTTAAACCATGCTAAACTAGGCCCTTTTGGAAGCTTGGAAGCATGAAGATTTGCCAAATAATAGATATTTTTTGAAAATTTATTTCGTAAAAATAATTAAAAAAATTAAAAATTAGAGTAAATTATTCCAAATACCATATTAAATCTTTAAAAAATCCATTTTATCAATCTAACCCTACACTTTTCTTGAAAGCATACCAATTTACAAATTCGACTGGCTATTTTTCCTTACTCTATTTGAAAATTAAATGAATTAATAATATTTAAATAATTCCATGGATGGATATATTAAGTCCCAAATATTCTGTAACAACTTGAAATTTCATGAAACCCTTCCCAAGTGAGGAGAAATTGAGAAAAATCATTGTCTTTCTAGTTGTAAGGCTACATAAATTGGCCTATCTTAAGCTTGATGGTACATGAACATGAAAAAACCAATTTAAAAACCACATGATCCATTATTAATACATATTATTCTAGTTTTCATACCCAAAAATTCATATCTTTACCTTTCTCCTTCTGAACATACCATCATCAAACCTGTAAGTAGGTCACTATGTGCAAACTAGGAGGAGTGCCTATATGAAATGGTTTTGGACATTTGATGCACCTAAATTCCATGAAAATTATTTTCAATATTTGTAATTACATTTTATTTATTTTCCCTTATTTAAGTGTATGTAATCCATATGGATCTGTACTTATCTTCTTGAAAATGAGTGATTGTATTAACAATTTAGCTAGTATATTTAGATTGATGTCTTCATTAGGCTCCATTTGAGGTGATTATTTGTCAAAATATTTATATTATTAATAATTATTTAGACATGGCTGTAATTATTTAATTTCTTCTTGATGAATATCTGCAATAATATTATTTACAAAACATTCCTCAATATCCATATGGGTTGGAGATTGACTATCCAAATTTGCACATTAACTCTCCAAGTCATCCCAAAAGGTTTCTTCATCATGATAAACTAAAAGGATATTAAATTGATCAATATTATTACCATTTTAAATGTTTTGATAACACATTTCTACCTTTTGTATGGAGTCATATGAAAACTCTTGATTTGTTACACTTGCTTCATCTTCATCTTTTGTAGAGAATGACATCTCATCTTATTCAAGTGTCTTCTCTTCATGATGGGTGGAAGATATTTTTGGATAAATGAGTTAATGTAAAACACCTTATACTTGAACAATTAGAGTGTCTTCCTCTTTAATTTCATCTTCTACTTTCATCATCTTGGCAGCAACTTCACCTTTTGTTTTAGAAAGAATATGTTCCTTCTCTAGGTTTGGCATGGTAGATCCCTGAAAGTACTCAATAAGATGTGAAAGGTATATATAAGTAACCATAGATAACTAATTTTTCTCATGAGTCTACTCTTCTTGTATCACCTTCACCTCATCTCTCTACACTTTTTCTTGAATATATTTCCATGAAAGGACTTTGGCTTCTGAGGAGAGATGAGTAGAGCATGAATGATCTCTGGTTTACTCTTGAACACAACATCTTGAAGCATGTTTTAATGTTATTATTTCTCTCTAGACTAATTTATCTTATTCCAAGTTATGAAATTGGGTTTATGAAACTTTATTTCTATACTTTTTATACCCATGGGTGTGAAAGAAGGAATTTGTTGTTGTGTTGCCTCTATAGCTACCATTAAGTATTGGAGATGCTAATTTATAAGGTAAATTTGATTTTATAAATAACACTCAAAATCATGGATTAGATCACTAGAAATTTCTTCCTACAAACCTGAAGATGTAGGCTCTTGTATATCTCTATAATCTAAAAATTAGAGTTCTCATAACAAACTTCTTCAACTTTTTGAGACCTTTCTTGGATAGACTTGTAGGTAGGAAAGCTAGGAAAGACTTTGTTTGAATCTTAAAGGCTGTGATAAACATTAGTTTTCTGATTATAAAGAGAAAAGTGCTACTCTATGGGAACATACTACTATAAATGATGACCCTGGGGTTTTTTTATAAACCACCAACCTCTCTTCAATGCTTACTATTACACCTCCAATGTCTAAAATATCAAAACTAGACTTTGTGTGACCTTGCTTATGAAAGTTGCACATACCTCTTTATCTTACTTTAAATTTTCTCTCATACTCTAAATTTTGTACATGGAAATCTCCTCACTATATATATTTCTATTGTCTATACTTATCATGTCTTTCTCATAGCTAAATATATTTTTATTGAAGCTTGAGATGGATTGACTTAGGACTTGATTAGGCTGATCAAGAGGATAACAAGATTCATGAGAGTGGTTATATGACTTTTATTATCTTTCATACTACTAATAGGGCTCTATATACTTATCATATGGCTGATATGGCTCCTGATAAGACTATAATGAATCATGAGGATCATACTGGAATTGTTGGTAAGGAGAAGAATGATGAAATTCTTCTCTATAGGTTGTCATGGCCTAAAAAATCATGAAGATAATTGAAATTATGAACAACAATGTACCTTTTACCTTGATATAAGGGCCATAGGAGTACTAAAAACTATCTTTTAAGATGAAATTGATAAATTTTTTTACTTTAATAGCTAAACTCATGTCCCATTGGGCATGCCAGAACTGTTAGCAACCTAGATAGCACCCTGCTTCAAAGCTTGATAGATTTGGCTCTGAAACCTTAACACCTAAATTAAAATTGGAATGATCTAAGGTGTGGGACACCTAAACTCAATCCAAATGTCTAGATTTTGGTGAGGCTAGATCCTTTGATGTATCACTTTGCACTGCTTA
This sequence comes from Torreya grandis, assembly GCA_037957365.1. NCBI lineage: Eukaryota > Viridiplantae > Streptophyta > Pinopsida > Cupressales > Taxaceae > Torreya > Torreya grandis. The sequence continues at coordinate 413,174 of JARHVA010000369.1, forward strand.
CTAAACTGTTAATTGTCGAGATGAAAAGGGTAAGAAAGAAACTAAAAGGGAAATCTTACTTTATAATTAGTGATACACCTATATTTCTAGTTTATCCACTCTATTTGAGCTCCTAAAAAATTGATTAGTCAAGTAAAGACTAAATCTATAATTCCAAATGACTCTTATGCATTAGTATTTCATGTAGAGGTTTTATCTAGTGATCAAACACCGAGGGAAATGATGGAATATGCCTGATTCAAGGCATTAACTAGCCACTTATATCAACTTTAAGCTCAACCAAAAGACATCAAACACCAAATATGACCTACATAATCCAAAAAAATAATAACTAGATAAGAATCAAGACTTGAAAAAGGAAAAATATTTAGCACATATGCAGATCAAATGACATAACTACACTATACCAACATAATGAAATCTGAAACAATCATTTTATTTATGTAAAAAGGTTATAAAACTCAATCTTGGTAGAGTCTAGTCTTGCCAAGAGAGGGATGGATTCTGAAAAAATCTTCAAATCTAACATATATATAAAATATAAGTAATATCCAACATTATCCTTAAATAAAAGAAGAGGAAATTAATTAGATGTGAACTCAAACCAATTTTGTATTTAAATCAATTAAAATATTTTTTAAGAATCTCCTTTAATTTTATCTTTGAATATAACGTCATTTTAGCATTGGAAAAGTGATGGGCCCATATTGATAATGAATTAAGTCTATTTGAGTTTAAATTAAATACAATAGCCTTCAAGAATATTTTTCTTTTGATTTGTTTGCAATAAATCCATTTTGGTGATGAAATAAGAAATAGTGGGCCCCATCTTGATGTCAACTCTCTTTGCATGAAATCAATGCCATTATTTGGTGTCTATATCCACTTGAAGTGATATTTAAGTGTTTTAATGTAATTTTTTAAATGATTAAAGATGAATATTGTGTGATGTTGGTCAACTAATCAACTAGAGCTTTGATTGGAAGTTCAAGGCTGGTTAATTCCGCTTGGCTCCTCCATGCATAAAATTGCATTTGAAATATAAAAATATATTAAAATACATGAAAATATCAGATATGTGTCATGTTAAAATAATTTTTAACTATTTTATATCCAACACAATTCCAAACATCATTCATTTGATTGATAGGATAGGCTTATTAAGCCAACTAGGCCTAATAGCCTACTTATGTCAATTAGAAGCAAACTAGAATCTTATAAACAGTAAGAGATGGTTATTTAATCATTTTAACATATTTTAAAACACCATTATAGACCTAAAAAACTCACAAAATGGTTAGAAACAACTAAAATACTACATTTTGATCTTGGAGGCTTCATCTTGCTTAGGCTAGCTTCCTTCTTGATTGTGTTTTGAGAGGCTTAGGTTTGTGTAAAATAAGAAATCACTTCCAATTTTCCAATGGCCTTTAAACTGTTATGGATTATTTATCAATTCATGATTATGATATACACCAAATTTGGAGTCAAAACTCTACTTTTAGTTGCTAAATACCTCAAATTACCTCAAAACATGCCCCTTTTACATGGAATGTGTGCATATTTGAATGCATTTTTACATATTTTTGGAGTTTATTTCATGGTTATATATATATATATATATATATATTATAGATAAAATTATTATTCAATTAGTTCAATGGCCTATTGAAACCTATTTTTCCACAAAAAACCTTAAAAAATGCTAATTTTCCTTAAACCATGCTAAATTACGCCCTTTTGGAAGCTTGGAAGCACCAAGATTCAAAAAATAATGCATATTTTTTAAAAATTTATTTAAAACATGAAAAAATGGATTAAATAATGCCAAAGACCAAAATATGAAATCTTAAAAAAAATCCATTTTCTCAATCCAACCTTCCACTCTTCTTGAAAGTATGGCAATTTATAGATTTGACTGGCTATTTTTCCTTTCATTATTTGATAATGAAATGGATTAATAATAGATTAATAATTACATTTATATATATATATATATATATATATTAATTACCCAAGATTATGTAATAATTTAAAATTTCATGAAACCCTTCCCAGGTCAGAAGAAATCGAGAAAAACCCATTGCCTTTTTGGTTATAAAGCTATAAAAATTAGCCAGTCTTGAACCTGATGGTACATGAGCATATAAAATACAATTAAAAAAAACTAATCCATTAGGAATCACTTTCAGTCTAGTTTTCATACCCAAAAAATCATATATGTACCTTTCCCCATCTAACCATATGATCATCAAACCTGCAACTAGGCCACTATGTGCAAACTAGGAGGAGTGCATGTATGAAATGGTTTTGGACATTTGATGAATAAAAACACCATAAATACTATTATAAATCTTTATAAATACCTTTTATTTTTTTTTCATACTTTATGTGTATGGGATCTTTATGGATTGGTACTTGTCTTCTTGATAATGAGTGAAAAAGGCTTTTCTTTGCCTTTTATGGAATTTCAAGAGCCCCACCACAAAAATCATGCATGAAATGGATTTACATGGGTATTTTTCATGTTTTAACAAATATTTTATCTTTTCCCATGATTTTTAGGTTATTTTTTCTCCTGTGTGGGTCCAAAATAAGCCTTTTTGGCTTAAAAATTTATTAAAACACATTTTTAAGCCATGAAACTTTAGGATAAGGATAAGGTTATATTTAAATATAATTAAAGGAATTTTAAATAATTAATTTACATTTTTAGAGAAATTTTATATTTTAAATACCAAAAATAACCTTCTAAATGACAAATACTAGTTTCATTTGCTTGCAGAGACTACTAATGGTTTCTAGAAATTTTGAATTATAGGGGTTAGAATTTGGACTTGACAGACCAACTTACCAATAGAACTCAATGTGAGATCAAATAATAAATTAACTTTGAAAATAAGTGCATTAAATACTCTATTGATATGATAATTATGTGGGAGGATAAAGAGCTCAAAAATGAACATGATATTGTTGAAGAGTTTCAAGAAAGTTATTGGCAATATGTAACTCTTGCTTATGAAGGTGTTTATCCTTAAAATAATCCCAATAATTCACTTCCATATGAACTTAATAGTGAATTGATATTTTATAAATCAACTCATAATCCTTCTCCTTCATCCCACACTCCATCTCCAACTCATCAATCTTCCACTATATCTCATAGTCCAGCTCCTTCACCTCAAAACCATGAGCCTTTCCATCAACCTCCCACCTCACCTATTATTTAGGAACAACCCATCTTGAGATAATAAAGTGAAGAGGATAAAAATAAATTCTTATCTGACCAATAATATCTCATGATTAATTGTGAAGAAGAAATCACCATATGGACTCCCCTTGGTGATCACAAATACAATCCTACCTTCTTGAATGAAGAGAAGCATAATGAAGAATATTTTGTAGTTGTCCATGAGGAATATGGCCAAGAATTAAAGAAATATTTATCTAAAGAAGACTCCATATCTGATATTTAAGTGGTGTATGACCATCTCAAACATTTATTAGAGTGTGTTATCAAGGATGAAGGTCAAGTCACTCCTTAAAAAGTTGCAGTCCTAAAGGATTCTCATGAGACTAAGGTAGAAGACATAGTTCTCTGAGATGACTCCATACACATATCTAATTTTTAATCACCCTCAAATTCATTATATAATTAATAACACCAGCTTGATGACCTCATATGTCAAGAAGAGAAGATTGAAGAGGTAGTGGTTCTAGATGACAAAGAGGACAAAGATGATTGGCAATTGTAAATGAAGATATTTCAAGAGCTTGAAGATATTTTCCAAGTTGAGGGTCAAGTACATGATAATGTGAATAAATATTATTCCATGGAGGAAAATTAACAAGATTCATTATAATATATAGATATCCTTGATGAGTTTCATTAACTTGCAATTGAAAATAAACCCAACCTTATTGAGAGCACCATAGAAATCAAGGAGGTATGTCTTATTAAACCACCTTTGGAGATAATAGTTGAGGAATCATATGATAAATTTGAGGATTTTTGGATACAAGAATAATTCAATTCTATAACTAACTTGGTTGGATCTACTTGGTTCTCATTGAACATCATGCCAATGAAGCTAGAAAACACCATGAAGAAGATGGAAACATTAATGCCAAGGGTCAAAAGGATACATGCCTCATTCATTCATCTATGTCATGAAGTATGAGAGGTTTAAAACATCCCCTTTGATCCAGGGGAATTTTTTATCTCAGGTTAATGTTTGAGTTAGTTGATTAGGTTTGTTATGTTGTGTTACATAAGTGTTCTAGTGAACACATGTGTGAGTTTTTTGAGTTTGCCTTATTTGTGCATATTTCCTAATGTTTTTTGTGTTATCAAAAGAAAAGTGTGTGTAAAACATATGTAAATGTGACTCCATATCCCAATGGATAGGATTAGGCAACTATTCATGGCATAACAAATATACCACCCTTAGGAAATCACCAAAGATGTTGACCATTTTGACCACAAGTCAAAATGGGTCATCCGTCTTATAGTAATTACTTATATAGGGGTCTAATATTTTTTCATAGGGTGTGTTATAGTCTATTTGATATAATTTAATTCCATTTTAGCCTTGTTCATGGTCTAATTAGTTTATATGTCACGTTGAGTCATTTAGTAGCTGTTTATGGGTTATATATACAACTGACACATTTTTCAAGGTGAAAAAGTGTCTTAGTTTTCATTAAAACATCTAAGATGTCATATTTCCTATCAATAATGTTAGTCCCACTTGAAAATTGAAGGTTTTCTAACTAAAAATAAAGAAATCAACTGAAAAAGGAATGTTTTGGCACTTATACATCCTGTAAGACAGTGTGACATGTGGGAAAATGTTTTGAAATAGATATTCATCTTCATTAAACTAATATTAGTGATTGACATGCTTTGGAAGTTCTAAAATGGGTCCAAAACCATTCTATTATTTCTTCATCCTTTCAAACTCACAAAACTAGTCAACAAGTTTGTGCTTGGTACAACTATTTAGAGAATTTTCAGGTCAAAATCCTTTGGGAGGTGATATTACACTTGGATATCTACATTTTCATAACAATAGTTTGAATATTTTTTAACTGTGGTTGATGAATCATCTATAAAAAGTTCATTGCATTTTTCTACTCATTATTTCCCATACCCTATAGGTTTTTCTCTTGTTTAGATGATTTTTTACAATCTAGTTGGTAATATTGATTATATATGATGTTGGATCTCTTCCATCATGCTTTCCATACTTAGTTTCATGTCTAGAAAATATCTCATGGGCTAATTAGTTTAGTTTGTAAGTTGATGTTCCAGGTGGAATGATAGTCAAGTTCACTACTTGTAGAAGGTTAGATTATCTATAAGGGATTCTTATGAATAGGATATCATGTTCTCCATGTTTCAATTCCATTAGGGCCACATCCCTTCCATTCTTGGTCTTAAAACTTCATGCTTTGATCCAACATTCAGTCTTGTCATATTCATAGTCATGGTAAATCACATGTATGGAGCCTATCTAGCATGCTCATAGAGGTTTAGTGAGGGTCTCAAGATGTTGAACATGTCTTGAGAATCAGGAAAAAATAAGTTGGATCCTTCATAGATCATATAAATGTACTATGGTAGTCAAATATAACACATAGACATAGTCTGCCATAAACATTAACCTACAAGTGCCATGGAGAGAGAATGTCACATTGGAATGAAGCTATTTTGACTTGTTTTAAATATTCATAAGTTGAATGGGATCCATTTTAAAATTTGAAGAAGATAAAATTATTGTTTAAGGCTCATACACCATGGGTATGGTTGATGTTTCTACTCATCATCCTGTCTACAACTCCATTATCACCTACAAGAGGGTAAGCTTACTAAAATGGAGTTTTAGACCTTGATTCAGGTCTTTCATGATGAAAGAGTTGTGTTTGGAAAATTTGAAAAGGTTTAATAATAAATATAAGGTATATATCCCATGTTCACTACCTAAACTCAGATATACTACCTACAGATGCAAAGGTCCACCTACAAGTGGCACCACAGAAAACTAAGAATGCTTGATGGAGAAAATTGGACATGATATAACCTTTATTGAGGTCCAAGTGTGTCGTAAAGTTAATTTCAGACATGTTTGTTATGATAGAGTATAAAATAGGCCTATAATATTGTATCTAAGGTGAAATGACTATATCCAAGGACCTTATCCTTAAAATGTGAAAACATAACACCTAGCCCTTTTGGAGATGTCTTATGACAATGCCATGTTGATTTTTAATCATTATAAATACACTCATCCTATATCCCTATCATAGGGGTCCAACTTGAAAAAGGAATAAGGTAACTTAGTACTTTAGTTTTCTTACTAGGAAGGCTCAAAGTTTCCCCTTTGGCCACTAAATTTAGGTAGCAATATCTACAAAATTTGAAGTCAAAATGACCTTAACCTTCAAATTTATAATATGAAAGCATGTTTTCATGTTGAGTGAATTTCTTGAGTTTATCAAGAAATTTTATGGAAAAATATACATAAATAAAGGATGACTTACAATGTTTTGGACCCTATCAACAACTACAGGAGTCTCTTACCTGAGATGTAGACCTACAACTAACTGTGGAATGCTAGAAGTCTATGGTATGAGCTAACCATAGAGACTTACGAACATATAATTTAAAAGTTCACTAAATAATTCTTATGACCTCATATGAATCTCAAAGTAACATGATATATAATTCAAATGTAATGTTCACTTAAAGGGCTCTTCTCCCCTCCATAAAGTCAACTATAGTTGACTGTTGGAGATAGTGAATAGGAAAGTAGCATTCTCAATAGAAATATAACATGGAAAAGAAAAGAATGGATCCAAATAAATAATAAATGGATTTGGGACTATAATAAATTTATTATATATTTACTCAAGGTCCAACCATTCCAATCAACATCTACAGATACCCTTTCAAGCTTAAAATATAGTTTGTAAGTTACACACATTCTTGATCAATCAAGGTTTGGGCAAAGGTATGTAGGAAGTTAAAGTGATGAACATAAATATATCACATTTATAATAATTATTATAGTCTCTATAGTATATTGACAATTGAAAACATGAAAAGAGAGGATACCAATCAAGAAATACATAGTTTATACCCCAAACCCTACACATAATACCCTTTTGCATAGTTTCTCTTAGATTTTACAATAATTATAGGGTAAAATGATATGAATAAATTCTAAATTTTTATTTATAATGTACTCACCACTTAGATAATCCATTAAAACATTCATTTCTTTGATGAAATAGGGGAAGTACCCTCTACTTTGTCTCAGACAGAGAGTACTTCCATTGAGTGAAAACCCTATAGTTTTGAGAAAGGGAGATAAAAGGATGATCTAGGATATAATAATAAATTTAAAATAGGTATGTAGAGTTTAATTAAATAATAAAAAACATTATAATCTAAGTATATAAGGAGCAAACTCAATAGGGTGTTCTGAAACCTTAAATATGCAGACATGCATGTCTAGCATGGTTTAGGCCTAAAGCCAAATGGAGAGTTACCTTAAATTATAACATGAGATGAGAATTATAATGGATTTGAGAATGTTTATAGGGTAATTTTATATGTGTAAAATATTTTTTAACATATGGGAGATAATAGGAAACATCACATTAACTCAAGACTAATTCAGGCCTACAGGAAATGAGGAATCAAGCTTGATAGGGCAAATTTTGAAACTCATATCCTCTCTGAGGTTATGCATGAAGATACAAGGAGTTTGGAGAGGTTAATAGGGGTCCTAAAAATTTCATTTTTGGAATTTTTTTTGAATTTATAATGTTTCATCTCTATGAACAAATATTAATATTAGAATGAGCCTAAAATCCTCATAAACAGTGGTTCTAGACCTGATGAAGGAAATGAAGATAGAGAGATATTAAAATAGAACATAATGACTTAGGAAACGATTTAAGACTATAAATTAATCTATATATACCCTTTTCATATATTTGATGCATTCCTTATATGTACAGATAGGGTACATAATTTGTTTAACTAATTATTTTATGCATTATGTAGGTTCCAAGAGGTTTTAAGAGATGAAACTAAATTTAGGATAAGTATTGGGACTTTGGATAACCCCTCATGTCAATTTATTTTAGTATAAAATTTCATAAGTGTTTCTACACGTGTGTTCATCTCATCCAATCAAAACTACCAAAGTGAGCAAGATGGTAAGAAGTGTGGAAACATCAAGTGGGTGGATTTTTAAGATGCACCTAAGAAATATAAGTCCGTGAAGGGTCTTTAAAATTTTAATTCACTCCATTTTATGGGGTTTCATGAAAAAATAAATCCCATTTTGAGGATAAGTGTGAGGGGTGACTGAAAAAGGAGTTTCTTTGATTATAGGTAATGATGGCTCACTTTTAGAAGAATCTGGATGATTAGGAATGTAACCAATGCATGGAAGAGAATTTATATAACCCCTCCATCTCATTTAAATCATTATATCTATCTATAGTTTGGTTTTTTATAATATAACTAAATGATGAAGACATTTTTCTTGTGTAGAATGAGAACTCCCATGGCATATTTCATGAGTTTCATAGTTTGGAGAGCCATTTTTCCTATTATACCTTACATGGTCTATCTCCTACTTCATTATTATTCAAATTTAACTCCTCCACACAATATAACAAGTTTTCTTGTGACCTTTGGACTTATCTTTTACCATGTCTCTCTCAAATACAATAAGTAGCTACCATTTTGGGGTTTGTAATCTAATTTCACTCCATGTATGGCAAATCCATGCTAGAATTATGTCATATTTTGCCTTTTAATATTAATTAAAATCTTATTTCAAGTTGATGAACAATTTTATAAGTTTACAAGTGATGTATGCTGATGAAAAGTGATAAATATCTATCCTTGCTTTCCTTATCCTTCCATGTTTGTGTAAGAGTTCCTATTCTAATAGGTCATGTAGAGTGTATTCAAATGTGTTAGGCATATTTAAATTTTATGACTATACTTATAACATTAAATCTACCCTTTGGTTCATTTGTCTTAGGTTCTTCGCACATCACACCTATACATTGAAATACTCATGTACGATTCCATATGACCTAGAAGTTAGTTTATATGCCCTTAAATATAGAGGCTCACTTCCACCATAGGTAAATCCACATACTTGAAAGTGTTCCCATGTTTTTAAAATATGGAAGAGGCTTTAACACCATCCTATAGGGTGCAAGATTTTGTGATAACACATACCTAGGTTTGTATTCACTATAAGACTTAAAACTCTCATCTTATTGTCTTAAGCTCATACATCATGTCTGAGTCCATACTTACTATCCTCAAAGCATATACAAGATCTCCATGACATAAGGAACATATTCAAACACTTTGATCAATCAACTTGAAATTCATGATTGAAGACACCTTCACCCTTGCATAAACTGATACAAGATGACCAACTCTCTTTATGATAAGCTCTGTCTTCTATGGCCCACATGACCTTCTTGAAAGGTCATCAACCCTTCACACATGAACCCATCATCCAAATCAAATCTTCCTTTATGATTTAAAGACATTTGTCTCCAAGACCACTCTTCACCTCACACTAAATAGTGATTTGAGAAGATCAAGAATGCTTTTTTAGGAATTAGAGCACCTAATCAAGACTTCATCCTTCCATCAACCATACACTAATGCACAAATTGATCTTATAACTCAGACTTGATTAAGATAGTCAACTACTTTAAGAAAGTAATCTAATGACCATCCTTCATGTCATAATTACTACCTTCACATGATTCCATATATTAAAATAATGTCTGCATGTAACCTAGAGAGACATCCTTACTCCAAAAGGTTCTATAACAATGTGAATATAGGAGATTACCACATCTCCTCTCTTACCTCCTTGATACTTATGAACTTGGTAGAATGATTAGCTTCCTTATGAGACCTCTTATTCTTGTCAACCATCTTTGGCATACTAGTCTCAACAATGCTATTCTTTTATTCAATTGATTTAACAAACTTACCTTAAACATCAATATCACTAGAAATTGATAATAGGTGATTTTGATAAGTCTCATGCTCATTCTTCAACAAACCAAACATAGTCTTGACTTGATCACACTCAATCTCCTTTGAACTCAGAATTAATTTGACATATCTAAACTGAACCTTGAGATATTTTATAACTTTATCATCATCTTTGTTATATTTAATAAAACTACACACTTTCTCTCCAAGTTCCTTGATCACAACCTTTAACTCTTGATTCTTTTTCTTCAATTTCTCAGCCATCATGTGCTTCTTAAGACCACCTTCAAGTTGTCAATCCTTCACCAAAGGACCTGATATGGTACCAATTTTTTGAATAACAATGACTAAGATGGGGTTGAATTAGTGATGTTATAAAATCAAATTTAACTCCACTTCTTCAAAATCTTAACCATTAAACATAAGCATATAAACCATTCATTGTAATGAACAAAGAAAATAATGCAATATTAGAGCACATAACACATGAATTATTTGGGAAATACTCATGGGAAATAAAAACTAATCTTAATCCTAAAAATAAATATACTACATTCATACAATCAATCACAATCAAGATACTTTAGTGAAGCACCCACTCCATAAGGAGCAACAACCCCTCAAGTTCATCTAACATCAACTAGTCTTCAAGAAGCACCAACTTGATAATATAAAACTTCATATTGAGTTTTTTACTTCACACAACTGATTATGGTCTTCTATATCTCAAACAATCTCAAATCTAGCTCTCGCATACGCATGTGATAATTCTTCTTCTTCACTCAAACTACCCTTATACACATAATCAGACCTACAAAAACACTGTCAGACCCTTATCACATATTTAATTTTTTTTTATAGATTACATGGCCTCTTACACTTATAAAATTTCTTATCTCATTCACTTCACCCTCCCATAGTCTAACTAGCTCAAACAAGACTATTAGGCCTTCTCTTATACCCCACACTCACTCAAGAAGTTCTCCTTATCAACCAAATAAAATTACATACTTGAAATAGCACAAAATAATCAATTAAGACATGTTACATATCCTAAATAACCCTTATCTAGGTTAGCCATACTTGAAATGGCACTAACCTACACACTAGGCCTAATGCATTAGCCTTCATTAGCCATATGTTATATGTGAACTCTTTTACAATACAATATCCCTCACTAAATAAGAGAAAACTATTTATATACTTAACCAAAAGGTCATTCATGCCTTATAAATTATAAATATGTCATACAACACTCCATGTCACTCACTTACCTTTTGAAGACTCCAGTAGCCCTTACCCTTCCAATAGGTCCCATGGAGACTTATTCATACCTTTAACACTTCATTGCGAAGAATAGTAAAACTGGACCACTTCCAAGAGCATGGTTACATGCCACATAACCCATAATACATCTTCTAAATATCAAAACCATCTCAATACACCTCTATATAACTGAAACCTATCAATTCAATGCATTGGCCATGACCACCATGATGGACGAAGGAAAAGACAACTTTTTAACATTTGTTCATATACTAAATGGATTGGTCAAACCTCTAAAATCCATATATATTATCTTATATGAGCATAAAGCACTATAAAATAGATAAATAATCATGAAACATCCAAAAACCATCAACAAAAACACAAGTATCACTCTCAGGTCACTTGCATAAGAAAGTCAAACCCTCAGTTAACTTTGAAGCTCCATAAATGCCCCTGTACAACTAGTCAAGGCTTGAAACCATATTTCATGGATATATCCTAGAG
>JARHVA010000369.1:1067500-1090000 GCA_037957365.1 Torreya grandis
TTCAAGGATGTTATGCCAAAAACCTAGAGTAACATCCATAATATTCAATGGGAGGCCAAGATAGACTGATGGAAGGTTAATGGCCTCACAACCAAGGATGTGGATGATTTTTCTTTGAAGATCCCCTAGAGTATTGAAAAAGAAAACATTAATTTTTTGAAAATTAATATGGTGACCAGAAGCCATAGCATAATCATTCAGTAAAGATTTCCATCTTGAGGCTTCTAAAATAGAGGAGATACCAAAAAGAATGGTATCATTAACAAACTATTAAATATGCATAGGAGACAAAGAAGTAGGTTTGATCCTAGTTAATTCTTTTGAGTTGATCTTCTTGTGAATAGATTACCAAGAAATTTAGCTATCATAATAAAAATATAGGGGGACAAAGGATCTCCCTGTCTTATTCCCCTAGAAGGAGAAAATAAACCCCTTGGAACTCCATTACCAAGGACTGAGTATTTATCAATAGTAAAAACTTCCTTAATGCGAGAGGAAACCTTATCATTAAATCCAAGCTTGTAAATGATTTTAAATAAAAAATGCCATTGTACTCTATCAAAAGCTTTGGAAATATCAAGTTTAAAAACCATACCTAGTATGCAACTCTTATCCATTGAGTGACTAGTTCCATGATTAGCAAGCACAACATCTAAGATCTGTCTCCCTAGAATAAAGCCATTTTGTGAAGGAGATATATTTTTTTCAAGAAGGGGTTGGATTCTAACCACTAGAATCTTGGTACAACTTTTCTTGTTAAGTGGAAGGCTTATAGTTGGTTAAATAATTGATTAAAACCAAGAGATTATATGGTGGTGTTTATAAAACAAAAGAGTATTAATAGAAGACTTTTTAGTAATGAGAATGCATATAATAAACTTACATATCATGATTCTGTGTTGCTGTTCAAACATGATGGAGCATGTTTTTTTATAATCTATTATTGTGAATATTATGAATCTTCTTATAATTACAAATATGTTTGAGATTAAATTTAGGTTAAAGATCTCTTAGTATTTATGAATGTGGTGGCACTTTTTGTAAAATAATATATATGTCAAATATTATTATTTAAATTTTTTAATATGTTTATATATAATTATGATGTTATTGACAATAAATAAATCAATGAGATAAGACTTCATTGATTTATTTACTGTCACTATTATTTAGAATAAATGTAATCTAAATGAGTAGTGTGTGTGAAATTGATTGATCCTTGAGACATAAAAAATATATAAAAACATTGAGCAGAGTAAATTTTATTGTTTGAGCATTATCATTTCACTAGTTTGATTTAGTTCGTATGATTAGCAAGATATCATGTTAGAATGTATTTTTTATGGTATGCTACAAGTTATAGTTATCTTATAGCACGTGGGTTTCTAGTTGACTTTGTTAATTTTCATACTATCACTATCTACCCATCCATGAAGGGAGGGCCTTCCCTTATTGAGATATTGTGCAAGGGATTATTGGTCCATGGTTGGTGTGGAAAATTACTTGGATGATACTTTCCCTTGCTTTCTTGCATTCAACCAATATAAGCTTCACTCAGATTGATTCTAGATATAAATGATTCCATTATCACTTATATGTTCTATGAAACATTTTATTATTATAATCTAATTATACAAATATGTATTATTGTATATATATATATATATATATATATATTTGTATACTTTATGATGTAAATTATAAAACAACAACAATTGGTTCTAACTTATTGTACTTAATAAAATAATTAAACAGTAGTGGTTGAATATTTATCATGAATATTTATTTCTCTTTTTATATTGTTTATTATGAAATCAAATCAATATTATTAATATGATAATTATTTAAATGAATCAACAACTAAAACCTATGGTTGAACTTATAGTTGATTTTAAATAATGCATTCAGTTATAGATATTTATTATTATATTAATTTAATATTAGTGTTTTGAAAAAAATTACCTAATTTTAGTTATCCCTAAGGGGTTGTTACATTATGGTATCAGAGTTGAGTCTTAAATACTTGAACTTAATGAGTCCACTAATGTATTATTATTCTTATTTATTCATAAAGAAGAATGTTGTGTTGAAGGCTAGATTGTGAGGGTACATCAAATTCCAATAATGTTAACCCTCCAATTGACCCTAATAAGTTTATCATTGAACAAGCTACAAAGCTTGATCAGATTCTCATAGCCTTGAATGAGAATAGGGACCATATATTTACCCTCGAATAGTAATTTTATGGCTATGTTGAGGATAAATACTAAAATTAACTTGAAAAACATCCTATTGAATAAGATGTTCCTTATGAGCCTAGGAAATAAGAGGTACTTCAATATGTAGTAGCGCGTGTTGCTATTGAGATTACATGAGATCTCAATAATATTAATCTACCCAAGGTCAAAAGAACCATTATGGAAGATGGATGTAAAGAATGGCTAACTAATATGAAAAATTATTTAAAAATTTGGAATTACTTTGAGGTTAAAAAAATAGTTTGAGAGCTTACTAGTTGGCTAGTGAAGCAACTACGTGGTGGGCAAATAAAAAACTTCAGATGAATCTTGACTCTACCACAACCATGTGGGAATAATTTATGACCTTGTTCAAAATTGAAATTTTTTTAGAGTCTAAAATAGGGAGACCATTTAGTGATTGATTACTAGGATCAATTCACTAAGATCCAAAAGTACATTCTATAGTATCATGTAGATGAGAGGTTTCGTATCAATAAATTCATTATGGGATTAATACCCAAAATTGGGTGTGAAGTGGATGTGCATGGGCCATCAAATATGGATTAGGTCTTCAAAAAGTTAGTTAAATAGAATTAAAAATGGAAATCACTTTCTCAACTCAAATAAAAATTAAAGAAAAAGTTTGGAGGTCCCAAAACAAATTTCAAAAAGAAGAATTGGAAGAAGAGTGAAAACTCTAAAAACCAATTCAAGAGTCAAAATGCCAAGTTTAGTAATGATTTAGGGAATAGGAAACTAGGTAATGATTACATAGGGGGTTTTAAAGGGAATGAGCAAACTGGAAGAAAAGGACCACCTAGTAGATGCTTCATATTTGGAGGTTATTATTATGTTAGGAAATGCACTCAAGGTAAATCAAATGATAAGAATAAAGGTTTTGCTCTATAGCCAAGATATTTCTATCAAAGGATTCATGTAACTATTGATAATTGACAAATTAAGTTTTAGTCTTCTCCTAATGATGTATCAATTAATTTTTTTGTTTAACCAATTTTAATTTTGATTGACACTAGACCAATTGAATGTTTTAATTCTCTTAATATGCTTAATAAGTTATCTAGGAAAGCTAGTGTTATGGAAAATGCATGGTCATTTCAATATGAGAATATATCTAAGGTTAAGGTCAATAAATATTTGTTTAAATATGATATCAAAATACCATAGTTTACTATGGTAGTGTATCTATTTGTGTCTCGTTTGGTATTAGATGATGTGATCCTAGGAGTAAATTGGTTAGCTCAACATAAATCCAAGGTAGATTGTCTAATTAAAAGGGTCATATGTCTAGATGATTTAGGTAATCAAACCCAAATTTAGGGAGCTAAGAGGGAGATTAATATAAGGTAAATTTATTCAATTTATTTGAATAAATATCAGAGGAAAAGGTTTCAAGCATTTATTGTAAAAATAAATGAGATGGAGGAATCAAAGGATTATCCTTTTCTCTATAAATTTTGAGATGTTTTCCTTGAAGAATTATCAATTTTACCTCCTAAGAGAGAATTTGATTTATCAATTGACATAATTATATGTTATTAACAAAAAATCTAAACCCTCTTATAGAATTACAAGAATCAAGTTAATGGACTTGAAAGATCAACTTCAAAGTTATTTTCTAATGGGTTGATTAGACCAAGTGTGTAACCAAGGGGTGCATCGGTGGTGTTCGTTAAAAATAAGGATGAAACTCTTTGCCTTTTTATTGATTATAGTATGTTAAATAAGGAGATGATTTAAAATAGTCATCCCTTACTTGAAGATATTTTTTATCAAATTTGTGGAGCATCATTTTTCTCAAAGATTTTTCTTTGAACAAGCTATCATCAATTAAGGATTCATGAGGAATACATTTCAAAAAAAAACATCATAACTTGATATGGGTATTATAAGTTAATGGTTATTATTTTTGGGCTAAAAAATGTTCCTATAGAATTTATTAATCTCATGAAAAATGTGTTCAAGGATCATATAGATCAATTTGTATTAGTCATTTTACATGATATCCTCATCTATTCACAATATGAGGAGGAATATTTAAAGCATTTGAAGTTGCTTCCATAATGGTTATAAAATAATTAAATGTTTGAGAAGCTATCAAAGTGTGACTTATTTCATAAAAAGGTACATTACCTTGGGCATTATATATGTATAATTAATTTACATGGATATTTCAAATTTTAAATCCATTATGGAATGGCTGGCACCTAAAGACATCCATGAAGTTAGTAGTTTTATGGGTTTGGCAAGATATTATATAAATTTTGTTCCAAAATCTTATGAGATTAAAAATACAATTACTTCTATTCATTGGAAAGATCCAAAATTATGTGTTCAGTGAAGTGCAAAGCAGATTTTTAGGAGCTAAAAAGAAGACACACCATGGCACCAGTGTTGAGAGTTCCCAATCCAAATGGTCAATTCTCTATAATAATTAATGCTTCAAAAGATTTCCTTGGAGGAGTTCTCATCCAAGAGGTTTTTTTTGTAACTTATGAGTCCATAAATTTGAAACCATACAAGGAAAATTATTCCCGACATGATCTGAAATTAACTATAATTGTTCATGCATTATAGGTTTGGAGGATTTATCTCTTTGGAAAATCATTTGAGCTCAAGAGTGATAACTCGAGACTCAAATATATTTTCACCCAAATTAATTTTAATGAATGTTAGATACGATGTTTATAGTTTTTATCAAATTATGATTTGATTATCAACTACATTAAAGGCAAGGAAAATATGTTTATAGATTCCCTTAGTTGTCAAAGGTATATATCAACTTTAAATACTATCAGGAGTAATTTTCACTATCAAGTGGTGAGGTTATCTCTAAGATATGAATTTTACAAATAGGTTAAGCTAACATTGGATCAAAATGCTCAGGATCCTAATTTTAATGGATTAAAATTTCATGATGATGGTTTTTTGAGGTACAAAGGATGGATTTATGTACTAGATAATGAGAATTTGAGGAGATTAGTCCTCAAGAAACTACATAATGTTCCTTATTCAAGCCATCCAAGCGTGACTAGGATATTATTAGAGATGAGACCATTATATTTATAGAAAGTAATCAATAAATATGAATCCAGCTTTGTTTCTCAATACTTAGAATGTTAGTGAGTTAAGACTAATCATGTGCATCCCATTGGGTTTCTATACCCATATTTTGTACCAAAATGGAAATGGCAGGTCATTAGTGTTGACTTTGTCCAAGGGTTTCTGATGTCTTAAAACTAACATGAAATTATTTTGGTGGTTATTGATAAACTCACCAAAGTAGCTCACTTCATTCCTAGTAACATTTCTTATGATATACCTATGCTTGTGAAATTATTTGTAAGAGAAGTGTATAGTCTACATGGGTTTCTAGAAAATATTATTTTAAATAGGGATCAAAAAATTACGTATAGAATTTGGATGACTCTCAATTCAGCTTTGGGTACTTAGTTGAACTTTAGTAAAATGTACCATCTAGAAACTGATGGATAAATAGATAGTTGATCAGGTATTAAAGGATCTTTTGAGAATGTACTGTATAGATCAATAATCTAGGTGGGAAGAATACCTTATATTGGTTGAGTTTTTTAGAATAACTCATACCAATCCATGCTAAAAATGGATCTATTTGAGTCATTTTATGGAAGGTGTAGAACACCAATCATATGGGGCATATTAGAAGATAGGGTAGTCTTTGGTCTAGATATGTTTCTTGAAATGGAAGAGCAGTTTAAGTTAATAAGGCAAAGGTTGGTTGAAGATAATGATAGACATAAGAGTTATGCTAATATGAAAAGATAAACAAGGATATTTTTAGTTGGATATAAAGTATTTCTATAGGTAAAACCATAGAAAATATCAATAAAATTTGGTAAATCAACCAAGTTATCTCCTAGAATGTGAGACCTTTTGAGTTCTTAGATTTTATCAATCATGTGGTGTACATGTTTGCTTTACACCAAATTTAACACTCATGCATAATGTTTTCCATGTGTCTTATATTTAAAAGGATGTTTTTTATCCTTCTCATGTGTTGTATTGGAATGATTTATAGGTTCTAAATCCCAAGGAGGTCATAGTAGAACTAGTCAGAATAATTCACACTCACAAACATAGTTTACATCATAGAGAAGTGTCATAGTGAGAGGTCTAGTGGGACCAATATTATGAATATAGTACTACTTGGGAATATTATGAAGAGTTTCATAAATTGTTTCTCATTTATTTACTTAGTAATTACTAACATTATGTTTTCTTTTCTTCTCAACATTATTTTATTTCCTAACTTTTATTGAAATAAGTGTCATTAGGATGATGAACAACTTTAGGGGGAAGGATATTACATATCAATTTTCCTCTATAATTATTATTACTGATTATATGGTTAATAATGGGTTTACTTGATGTGTTAAGTAACTAAAATTCATTATATGATAATTTTGGATGGTGTTTATTGCTTATAATCATGATTTTAAATTTATTAGTTAGTTAGTTAGTTAGTTAGTTGTTTTATAGTATGTTTCAATCAATATTATGTAGTATATTTTATTACACTAATTACTATGTTCTTTTACATGATTTGGTCTAACCACTATTCATTTGTATTGAGGTGGATGTAGGATGGATTCCACCCTCTTGATTATGATTGAGGGAGGGTATCATCTGAGATGATGGTATAGATGGATATCTATGGGTATAAAGAGAATAAAAATGTGAAACCCAACACACACCACATAGAATAGGATTATCTAATAATTATTAGTTTATTTATATTACTTGTAACATTTTTTTAGGTTACTACTATGTTTCAACATATTAATGCAAGTGATCATTATGTTTGCACATTTTCAAACATGGTAGTGTGTTTTCATTTATCAATTTAGAATTTTTATGTTGATCATACTCCATTAACTAAATTTATGTTCCATATGATCTGTAATATTATTACAAAATTTGATTTTATTATCTGGAGATGAATTTCATTTTGTCTGGTAATGGTTACTATGGACTTTGTAATAACATTAATGGTAGGTTGAACAAGTTATTATAAAACATGTTTCTTGTTAAAGGGGTTTCAAATAAACCTTAGGACATATTTTTATTCATTGGAATCCATTATGATAATCAAATGAATATATAATTGTGTTATTCAAAAGTTATTCTATTTCATTGAAGGTGTTAAACTAAACTGAAAGGCATGCTAGAGTTGGATAAATCTATTGTTTTGATTTAGAAAACATTTATTTGTGGTGTTTAACCTTAGGCAATAATAATTTTTTTGATGCTTGAATGTCTAACCTAGGCATATGATATTAATCTGGGCATTTTTTAAAGGCATGAGTTAAAATTAATAAATTTACATTATTTTGTTTATGGATAAAAGTCTTGGACTAAGCATAAGAATGTGCATGGCTAAAAAAATCTAAAATCATTATTGGGGCATGATTTCTAAACCAATTCAATAAACTACAAAGTTTTACATTTTATATGATTTCATTGTTAAGTCAATGTTAACTTTTGGAATTATAATGTTGTTGGTGTAAGATATTACTTTCCTACTCTTTAGATTACCTAGATGTTATGTCATTGGAGATGCTTATCCCTCATTTATGAGGATGATGGGTTTATTCCTTACTTCCACCTATATTTGGGAATTTATTCCAACATGAATGGAATGGTTAAAATTATCCAATCTTCTACCTATTTGTACATCTCTATTATAGACTATTTGATAAAGAATAACAATTAGTTTATTCTTAGTTAGTTTATTATTGGTGTGTAATGCTAAAGTTTTCATGGCTGTAGTAATGGTCTCTTGGAGAGATCTTGGATGAATATTTTTGATAAATATTTCATGGTATTAAATCCACCCTTAAAAATTCATTACTTTGTTTATGGTGATGATATGTGCATTTTATGTCTGTTATCTTGATCTAAATTTTTTTCAAGGTTTTTTCTAGTTGTGTTGTAGATTATTATCTCATGAGAACTGGTCATTGATGGAAAACATGTTGTCCTTAAACTTTTGGATCTTGAGATGGTATTATAGGCTATTTTACTAAATTTATTTATTCATATTTTTGACCTATGGATAAATACTAGAACCAAGCCCATTGCCTAAATCTTTGAACAATAACTTATTTATTGATCTCTATGAATTTGTAGTCTTTAAATGTATGTTTTTATTTTGAAGATTTGCATTTTTCTTGTTTGGATGTGCATTTTTTTCAATTTATAAAGTCTCCTATGATATTATGTGTTTTTTGTCAAGGTCATGCCTTGTATTTGGATTTTGTGTTTATAGATCAGGAATTACATTTCGTTGTCCTTACTATACACCTTCTTGTTGTACACCTCCTTAATCTTCTATTTATCTTAGGCATTGGGATTTTATCTCTTACAACTGAGACATCTTATCATCCTTTGACATGAATCTCCATTAACCTACATCTCCACATGATCAATTTTGTCATATGGCATATTTCATTTGAGGAGGGTGTGAAAAGTTGAATTTTTTTGAGTGAAGGCTCTCTCACTTCTCTTTTTTAGTCCATATTGAAGTGGTGGAATATTCATCAAAATCCACTCTCACATTAATCTAATAATAAAACCAAGTAAAGGACTAGGGAAGATGCAAATTGTTTGGAGGATTCCATTTTAGTGGTGGGGTGGACATGCACATATTGTATGATAATAAGTAGTAAGAGTTAGGAAGGATATTGACTCTAGAAATTTTTGGGTCACTAGGATTATGAAAGATAAGTAAATAAAAGAGTTTTTTATAGTTCAGTATATGGAGAGGTAAGATCCATTTCTATTTGATGAAAATTTTTCATTAAGATCTAGGATTGGAATAAACTACTTTCTATCATTTAATTAGATTATGACCTCTCCAACCCACCATCCTAAAATCCATGGGTTCTTGAGTTTTGAATGTTCAACTTTAGATATGATATGTGTTATCTTGATCTTATTCTTGAATTTTGACATATATTGTGAAGGATTTCTACCACTGATGACTTCTCTCTCCTTCTCTCCACACCATCTCTACAACTTACTAAAGTTCATTTTTTCATGTTCAGATTTGAGTAGACATTTTTAGTTGGGACTCCTTTATCTGATCTCCCATTGAGCTCCTTACTAGTGCTTAGCTATTGGTTTATTGGTATCCTTTCACCATTTATTTTATCATCCCACTTACTATCCTTTGAGTATCATCATAAAACCACATTTTTGTTCAAAATCACCCTTAGTAGTTTCCAACCAAACCATTTCAAACACAAATGTGTGGTTTTTCAACTACAAACTACCATCATAACCTGCATGTTATTCTTATAAAACCATGCTTCACTTAGAAAAAATATGGTGGAGTTATTATAAATTAGGTAGGGGATTTGTGTTTCACATTATGGGGTGATTTACAAAGGTAGATGCCATCTTGTTTGGTGGCACAATTTTATTATTATTATTTTATTAAAAACAATATCATGAGAGATATTTTTGGGAGGTGGTAATCATGTGGAGTCCTAAATATTTGAAAAGAATTATTTTTTAATTTTTGTGATGTGGAAATAATTTTAAATTAGATTTTAATGATGATTTGGTCTCATTATTTCATTTTCTCTAGTCGAAGACTAGTGGGTGAGGTCAAATTTGGCAAGTAACCAAACCCCCTCACAAGTAAACAAATTCATTTTCTCCTTTGATTTTGATTTCTAATTGTAATTTGGATGTATTTTTGGCTATGAGAAACATCATATTTGCATGATATTTGGCCCATATTTATCTTTCTTTTCCCACATGGTACTTCTTATGCCATAATTACACTTTGCATTATCTCAGATGCATTTTTGGCTGAGTTTGATGTCCCTTTATGTGTGCTTTATAAATTGTCATTTTTTGTAGATCATCCTTTCAAATGTGTCTTTGCATACATGATGGATTTTTTCACCATTTACCACAATCTTCCATCAGCCCATCACATAATCTATTCTAGTTTTCACATTGTCACTTTGACACACTTGTAATTTTTGCCATGCCTCCATCAAGGCCCCTTTCTTAACGCCCTACCTTCTTCTATGGAGACACTTTTTTTCTCCCTTTTTTTTGGAGAATCTCTCATGATTTATGATGTAATTTTTGATAGATCAATAGTCTCATTATTTGGATCTATTTTGGTGAAGCCCAGTGTCTTCCTTATTTCCATATGGTATTTTTTTGTGTTCGGCATATATTGTACTCACACTAATTTATAAAGTATCAGGGGTGGTTTTTTGATTTATCCTTGTCTACATTCATGAATTTGTGTGCTATATTCTAGGCATATTTTCACTTCTTCAGTTGCTTGTCTCTTCCATTAGTGTAAGATCCATCCTTTTTTAAATATCTTATCTATATTTTGATAGCATTTTTTTGATAGTTTGATAGTATCTTTCAGCATTATATGGATTTATTCCAGTGAATACAATGCCATCTTGTTTGGTGTTCAAGTAATAGATTTGGACCACTCATACATACCTTTTTTACTCCACTCCACCCATTATGTGGGGGTATACATACAATTTTTTTGTTATCATTACACCTAGTTAGTAGTATGGGGTGTGTGGTATAGATCCTTCTTCTTAGGTGTTGAGTTTTCCTTACACTAGAAATACTCTTTCATTTTTGACACCACTAACTATCTTCTTAATTGAAGTTATTCTTGTGAATCCTAATGTCAGTTATTTTTTGCTATCAAGTAGTGGATTCAAATTATTCATACAGATTGAGTTCCTTTGTGACTTGATAGTACTATGAGTATGGACTTCTTTAGCATCATACTTGGGGGAATTTCTATCTGTCTCTTCTTATTTTCTCTCTTTTAGGACTTTTCCCTATAGATTTTCTCTTTTTTATCCACTTTATGAGAGTTATATGTATACGTTACACTTTTTTGAGTGTTTTATGGATTCATACTTTGTACACGGGTATCTTATTCAAGTAATTTGTTTTCCAAAACCCATATGAGTATTTTTCACTTCTCTCTATGACCTTCTTGGTGATTATTATAGTGACACCAGTGTGGTATCCCCACCAGTGACACTAGTGTGGTAGCCCCACCAATGTTTATGCTCACTTATCACCAACTTATTGGAGGGTGTTCAAGAAATGCTTCCTTTGGTTCATCACTATACCCAATATTTTGTATTGCAGTGTTCATATTCAGTGATCCTCATATTCAACACCATTCTTACTTTGACTTGGTAGTTATAACAACTCGACATCTATGTACTTTGGCAAGATGGATTGGTATCTAAAGGGACACATGGATTCATACTACATATTTTATTATACCAACTTAATCTATACTTAGGGGGGGTGATGGTTTAGGATATTACATTCCTCCTCTTTAGTTTACTTTTAGCTTAATTAGGTGTTATTTCATTAGAAACGTTTATCCCACATTCATGAGGATGATGGATTTATGCCTTACTTTCACCTATATTGGGAAGTTAGTCCCACATGCATGTGATGGTTAGAATTTTCCTATATTATAGATATTTGTACATATCTATTGTAAACTATTTTATATAAAATAAAAATTGGTTTTTTATTAGTTGGTTTATTCTTGGTGTGAAATGCTAAATCTTTCATGGTTGTAGTAATGGTCTCTTGGAGAGATTTTGGGTGAAAAGTTTTGATAACTCTTTCAAATATTTAAGTCATTATTCAATTAGAATATACATTGAAATTAGGGAAATTTTCATCAAGTTATAGACTCTTTGAGTCAACATCAAACACATGACTTGAGTTTATCTTGATGTGATATCCATTTTTAGGGTTTTTGAAGGGAAAAATGAACCGAGGAGTTTTTTTATGGTGAAATCATGCCAATTTTTTTTGGAAAATAGTTAGGGAGTAATGGAAATAAAATGGAGCTAGGGATGGTGGAGAAAGGATGGAGAAATATATAGAGAAGAAAGATAAAGCTGGAGAAGAAAGATAAAGCTGGGGAAGAAAGAAAATAACTAAAAACAAGAGGAAACAGATGGCTCTGATGGAGACTAAGGTAGGTTCTGAAACTTTTTGATTTGTTTTTTAAAATCAATGCTTCCATGAATTACTATAATCCCATAAATTATTCTAGTTTATGAATTTTTTTTGAGAGTTTAAAAAAATATATGGCCAACCGTGTGGATGGGTATGACCCATCTAGAGGGTTGAGCATATATATAAATTCAAAACCCTTATGAAGGTGTTTATTGTGTGTTTAGTATCTTATTATTTAAACCCTATTTCAAGGGTAACCTTACCTATTTGTATATAAAATCTATCTATGTATTTACTTTTATGTTTAAAATATGTGGCATGGAAATATAGATAGTATGATTATAAAATAGAGTGAGAGTTTTGACCCTACAGAGGATTTTTTATGTGTTTGTCAATACATGAAAAATATATTATGACTATATGTATTTTTGTTACTCTTTTGTTTTAGATTCAAACCCTAGAATAGGGTCAACATTTCCAATTGTTATAAATTCATATATAATTTCTTTTATGCTCAAAATATGTGATATGAAAACTCAAAAAGTTAGTATGTTTGCATGATGGTATGAGGTTTTTTGACCTTCAATGGCTTTTAATGGGTTCTGAATATTTGTTTTAGAGGATGATTTTTGAATATATACTTAATTATTACTTTTACAAATTGTTGATATAAAACCTTTATTAGGGTTGAGTTGATTAGACAGTATTGAAGCCTATGTTGAGCATTGTAGATTTGTTTGATTTACATTTGTAAGGATGTAACATGGAGATTTAGTTTTAGTTTATTTTTTATATTTATAATGGATATAAAGTGTCATTTAAATGTGACCCTAGGGATGGGTTTGACCTATCCACATAGTCAAAGTCAAAGAACCTTATGTGACTCAAACCTATGTATGGAAATATTTTCATGGTAGTAATTAGTTGTGTGTGTGTGTGTGTGTGTGTGTGTGTGTGTGTGTGTGTGTGTGTGTGTGTGTGTGTGTGTGTGTGTGTGTGTGTGTGTGTGTGTGTGTGTGTGTGTGTGTGTGTGTGTGTGTGTGTGTGTATGCGTGTGTGTGTGTGTGTGTTTGTGCGTGTGTGTGTGTGTGTGTTTGTGTGTTTTTGTGTGTGTGTGTGTGTGTGTGTGTGTGTGTGTGTGTGTGTGTGTGTGTGTGTGTGTGTGTGTGTGTGTGTGTGTGTGTGTGTGTGTGTGTGTGCGTGTGTGTGTGTGTGTTTGTGCGTGTGTGTGTGTGTGTGTTTGTGTGTTTTTGTGTGTGTGTGTGTGTGTGTGTGTGTGTGTGTGTGTGTGTGTGTGTGTGTGTGTGTGTGTGTGTGTGTGTGTGTGTGTGTGTGTGTGTGTGTGTGTAACTTTAAATATCATATTTTTGTTTGATTTGGATCTAATAATTTACCTTAATCAGTTCAAATATAGTTGTATATAGACTTTGAGATATAAATAAGTCTAATTATTAGGTTTGAATTAAGCCTATATTTTATAATATGGTAAATGATTACTGTGTTAAATATATTTTATATGTGTGTATTAGATTATTGATGTCAATATTTTTGAATTAAACTTTTTTTAAAAGGTTCAAGTAATATTGTACCAAAAGTTTTAAGTATAGAATAAGGAAAGAATTATATGGATGATATGAGTTTAATACCCAGCTATAGACTTTAGGTATATGAAAGGTTGGTATGAGTGTAAGATTATGTGTTTGCCTAAGTTTTTCATTATCTTTGATTACCTTTGATTACTTAGAATTTAGTAAATCTAAAGGACCAAATATTCATATTTGTGCCTATATATTTTAACTAATTCATAGATATGTGATACATCATTTTGATATTAAGGTTAAACATTTATTTTGATGAACTTATTTTGGTAATAGTGAAAAAAAATTATTATAATATTTGGGACTATATGTTAATTATATATTTGAGATTGTATCTTTAATACACACACACACACACACACACACACACACACACACACACACACACACACACACACACACACACACACACACACACACACACACACACACACACACACACACACACACACACACATGCACACACACACATGCATGAATGCATGCATGTGTGTGCATGCACACACACACATGCATGAATGCATGCGTGTGTGTGCATGCGCATGCGCGCACACACACACACACACACACACACACACACACACACACACACACACACACACACACACACACACACACACACACACACACACACACACACACACACACACACACACACACAAATACAATTGAGGTTTGTAAAATTTTAGACTTACTATTCATACAAATTTTATGTGAATGAATGTATTTTATTACATGATTGGACTTAAAACAAATTGAAAGGAATTTAAATTGAGTTTTAATATATTTTAGTTAACTATTAATTGTCATGTGAAAAATTGTGTGTTAAGTGGAAGGATTATGGTTGGTTAAAAAATTGATTAAAACAAGGAAAATATATGGTGCTATTTATAAAACAAAACTAGATTAATAAAAAGAACTTTTCATAATGAGAATTCATATAATAGAATTAAGTAGCATGATTTTATCTTGTTATTGAAACATGAAGGGGAATGCTTGTTTACAATCTATTTTTGTGAAGATTATGAATCCTATTATAATTATAAAGATGTTTAATATGAAATTTAGGTAAAGGATCTCCAAGTATTTATTAATGTTGTGGCATTTTTTGTATAAGAATCTATATGTCAAATCTTTTAATTTTAAGTGTTTAATATGTTTATATATAATTGACATTAAATAAATGAGTGAGATGGATTTCACTGATTTTGTTAGATTCACTAATATTTATAATAAATTTAATCTAAATGAGTAATGTGTGTGAAAATTATTGATTTTTAAGATCTAAAAACTATATGAAAACTTTAGCCAAAGTAATGTTTATGGTTTGAGAATTATCATTTCACTAGTTTTATTTAATTTGCATGATTGCTAATATATCATATAACATGTGATAGTTATCTTACAACAAATAGGTTATCTTACAACATACATGTTAAAATTTATTTCTTTATGGTATGCTACATGTTATAGTTATCTTTTAGCACATGAGTTTTTAATTGACTTTATTGATTTTTTAACTATCACTATCCACCTATCCGTGAAAGAAGGGCCATTTCCTTTTTGGGATATTGTGCAAAGGATAATTAGTCCATGGTTGGTGTCAAAAAACACTTAGATTATACTCTCCCTCCCCTTCCAGTAGTCAATCAATAGATGCTTCATTCAGATTGTTTTTGAATATAAATGAGTCCATTGTGACTCATAAATTCTATGGAACATTATATTACTATAAAATAATTATTCATATATGTATTCCTATATATTTGTAATTTTTTATGTAAATTATAAAATGAAATTAGTTGGCTATAACTTATTGTACTTAATGAAATAATTAAATAGTTATTGTCTAAATATTTATCATAGATATTTATTACTCTTTTTATGTTGTTTATTAAAAAATTAGATCATCATGTTCAATATTATTACTAAATAAATGAATCAACAACTAAATCTTATGGTTGAATTTACAATTATTTTTAAATGATGAATTTAGCTAAAGATCTTTATTATTGTATTAATTTCTTATTAGAGTTTAAAAAAATACCTAACTCTAGTTAGCCTTTTGGGGTTGCTACAAATTATCTTTTATATGAAAACATTATGAATGATATTCATTTTATACACATATCTATGATGAATTTTATTTTATCTTCCATATAGTTACTTATCCCTTAGAATTATAGATTATATATACTTTCAGTTGTGCTATGATGGCCAAATAAAGACTAGTTTCTCATGAGATTTGTATGTTCAAAAAGATCCATAATTGTCCTCATTACAAATTGAGCTCATGTATACTTTCTCCCTACCCTCTATTTTTATCTTTTTATATCAATATTATATTATTATATATTGTACTTAGTTTTTCAAGTTTTATCTAGACTACATGTTCATCCTTTCAATTAAATTCTTTTATGCATTATTGAAACTAGTGGACTAAATACAAGTTTCATCCAGTAGTGAGTTCATTGAAAAATATGAAAAATTTGGTTATTATGGATATAATAAAAACCTAACATTATTTCATAAGTCTTAGAGTGTACTCCAAATAAGTCCCTTTTATGGAATAATTTGTATCAACCGACTAAACTATCTAGTTTTCCATGACTTCATAGAAAAAGACCTTTAAGAATTTGTTACTTCATCTACTTCCTTTTAGAAGAGGTAGAAGTGAAGATGGGATATACTCATTATTTGATCCTTTCCTCTTATATTTTATGCTAGAGTTAGTGTGCTATGCCAAATATACCACTAAATTTTTTGACCTAATCTAAATATATATATGTTCATCCCTCCAATTTGCCTCTTATCTAGACTTACTAGTCTCCTTATATCCTATGGTAACATCATGTTTGAAACTATCTCTTTTGTGCCTTTAACCCTCAGGTATTTTATATCCTGATATATTTTTAAGCATATTTTTTGACATTTTTTACTATAACAACCTAACATATACCATTATGTGTCAGTGAACATCTCCCATCTTTATCGTCTAGTCATATACCATCAATGTAGAGTATAAGGTAGGTTTTGGGTATTATAACACTATATATAGGGGTATATTTAATTCATATCATATCATATACCATTTATTATATCTAATTTTTATCATACATCTATCTTAAGTAAAATTTAAAAGTGTATGTGTCTTTAAACATTATCTTAAGGAGTCTTGTCTTATGGTGTTATTGAATCTCAATAGGAAGAGTCAATAAGAATTATTAAATAAGGATATCTTAGGAATTAATATAACTATTTGATGTCTTAAACCTAAAACATAACTTGCAAACATCCACTTGAGCTATGGATGGGATTAAAACATCAACAGGTCTACTCCAAGGTAAGTATTTATACTCATACATTACTTATTATATTTACTTAGTAGAGTAGATATTACTTTTTTAATTTCATGTTGAATGAATTTATATGTATCATTTTTTAGACTTTATCTATAACAAATAATTTAGTGTAACTATTGCTTAAACTTGCCACAAATCACTTTAGGTTGCATATACCCTGATTTGGCTGACCATTACACCTTATCCATATATAATCATTCTAACCCATAATTATTTTGTTGTAATATTGTCATTGATGTTAAGAGAATTGTAATTTATTTCAAAAAAAAATCCAATGGAAATGTCAAAGGATTTATAATTGATGTCGAAAGAATTACCAACATAAATATCAACAAAATTATTAGTGAAAAAGTTAGTGGAATTATCAATGGAAATGTCAGTGGACACATATTTTGGTGAAGAGGTGTCTCTTGGGTGGGACACTTCTTTTTTTAAGAGCCTTTGAAGGCTATATAAGGAATATAGAAGATTGAGAAAGATATGGAGTCAATTTTTTCTATCATTCAATCATAAGCATATTTTTGTAGAAAAGAAGATGAA
This sequence comes from Torreya grandis, assembly GCA_037957365.1. Taxonomy (NCBI): domain Eukaryota; kingdom Viridiplantae; phylum Streptophyta; class Pinopsida; order Cupressales; family Taxaceae; genus Torreya; species Torreya grandis. The sequence goes on from JARHVA010000369.1 coordinate 1,085,291, forward strand.
GAAATTGAATTTACCATCATTCATTGATGAAGAAATAATAATAAGGTGTAATATTGTTTCAATAGAGGTTGGTGCCTAAAAATTATTTAGTAGTGAGGATTGGTATCTCTAGTGGGTTGGTGCCTACAAATTATTTAGCAATGGGGATTGGTGTCTTGAGTAGTATGGTGCCTAATTTTTTTTTAAGAATAATTTTATTTATGGTTTATTTGGATAGTATATTCAAGTAGTCCTTTTCTTTGTGGTATTTTATCAAAAGGGTTTCCATGTAAATCTTGTGTTCTTTTTGTGTTCTTATTTTTTGATGTTGTGTGATTGATATTATTGTGATTATTAATTTTAAAAAACAAAAGATTAACTTATACTAATTCACCCCTTCTTAGTATAATTATGTGCTAAATAATTTTTATCAGAGTGGGTTCTTTCAGAAATAGTCTAACCACTATAAGGTAGATCTCAAGAGCACACATGGTCAATCAAGAAGGATTTTTCCTCAAATAAGGCTCCATTATTTGAAGAAATGAACTATGCCTTCTAGAGGATAATGATTTGTAATTATCTAATGGATTTTGGACTTGATATTTGGTAATTAGTTGTGAGTAGATATGTAGCTCCATCATCTCCTCCAATAGATCTAGTAGGATAGAAGGTGAGTGAAAATAATGCAAAATTTATGATTGTAATTTTGTATGGTCTGTCATAATTGGAGTTTGTCAAAGTAATTCACTATGAATCACCAAAAGAGATTTGGGATAAACTAAATAACATCTATGTATGAGACAATAAGGTAAAGAAAGCTAAGCTTCAAAAACATAGAAGAATATTTGAAAATTTTAAAATGAAGGATAAAGAAAACATTGTAGCCTATTTGCTTCTTATGGATGAAATTGTAAATACCATCAAAGGACTTGGTAAAAGTTTTGAAGATCTAATGATCATACAAAAGGTGATAAGGTCACTTCCCTTAAGATTTGAGCTAAAAGTTTTAGCCATTGAGGAAATGAAGGACTTTGATAAACTAACTATGGATGAATTGCATGGGATACTCAAAACATATGAAATGATGAATAAAAAGGATAAATCATCTAAATGAGAGGAAACATTCAAATCATCAAATAAAATTAATAATAAAGATAATGAGCCGAGAAATATTTCTAATAATTAATTAGATGAAGAAGAAGCTCATTTTGTCAGAAAGTTGAAGAAAGGATATGGCAAGTTCCAAGCTAATTTACCTTTTAGATGCTTTAATTAAGGAAAAGTAGGACATTTTGTGGCCAAATACCCATATGTAGAAATTTAAAATACTAATGAGGAAGAAGAGCATAATATAAATAAAGGCCACAAACAAGACAAACCTGATTAAAAAAAGAGCTCTTACAAGCACAAGAAAATCCTCTATTCCAAAGAGGAAGGTAGTTCATCTGAAGAGAGTTATTTGCTACGATAGAGAAGATATCTTATTCATAAAAATAGAAATAAAATAGGATATCTTGGAAAGTGAAGACAAAGAAAAATAAGAAAAGGAATCATAAGAAGAAGAGAATGCTAAAATAGATGGAGAAGGATATTTGGAAGAATAACTCATTTGTTCCTTAAGTGAAATCAAGAAACATAAGAAGAACTTGAAACAAAAATTACATCTTCAAGAGGACTATAAATCTAAGGTAAAACTATCACAAATTCTTGAGGAACCATAAAAGATTATCATCAACCTTAATATTCAACTTGAAGAATAAATAATGATTGAAGAGGAGGTGAGAATACAATTAAATAGAAAGGAATAAAATTGTGGGAGGCTAGAGTCCTAAATTATTTCCTTGAGGAAGTAATTATAAAAAACAACCACTAAGTTGAATAGAAGCCTCGTATTTGAAAAAAGTACCAAAATATTAAATGATATCATAAATGATCATAGGTCACCATTTATAAATATTGGTCTTGGATATAAAGAAAATCATATGGCCAACAAATAAGATCACAAAGAGCCACCAAAAAAGGCAAATGAAGAAAAAAAAGATATACAGATGTTTTCAAAAGTCTTATCAATAAAAATAAAGAGAATCAAGTCCCATAGAAAACAATCACTCCTCTAAAAGATAATAGGGACAAATCTAGAAAGTCCTTTCCTCCAAGGTAGGCACACATGACTAGGTTCCAACATTATTTTTTTGGTTATTGTTTTTCATGTAATCACTTTGGTCATAAATAAATAGACTATAGGATGCACAAAAGACAATTTTATTGGAGAATTCCTTATGATTTTGAAAATGGGAACCATAATTCATTTGCTCCTTCAGTAGATTGTAATTTCATATATTACAAGTTCAATAACTATGGACATACAAAACACTTTTGTAAAAATGATTTTATTAAAATTCCTAGGCAGAATAAGAAAGTGGAAGCCATGAGTAAATAAAAGGAAGAAAATTCAAAAGTATAGACAAAAAGAAAGAGAAAGAAAGAAAATAAGGATATACCTATGCTTGTGAAAACTACATTACATGCATAATAAGTATCACTAAGATCATAATAATTACAAATACATGGGGAGATAATCATTGAATTATCTTCTAGCTCTGGTGAAAATAAAACTTAAAGGATGAAGTCTCACAAAATATTAGGGAGAGAAAACATATAGTTGGAAAGAAGAATGAGAAAGATGATTAGGATAAAGTTGATGTTCCAAGATAGAAAAATGGAAAAATTAAAGAGACTTGGATGTGTATGGAAGAATCACTTTGGCAATTTGTGGTTAAAATGCATGATCAATTATTTGATCTATTAATCTTGTGTAAAATTTTGAATTGATCAGATATTAGATAATGAGAGGTTGCATACCTTTAATCTTTTATTTGAAGCTGAAAATAAGTTTATTGAAGGAGTTGTATATTCATTATCCACAATATTGGATGATAACATATTATCATTCATTTTATTGCATTTGTGTTTGGCTCACCAAAAGCTTTCATAATAAATCTTTATGAGGGTTTTGAATATGATTTAAATCATAATCTCTAAGTAATAAGATTCAATCATAAAGAGAAGTAATTTGCCTTAAAACTTGAGGGAAGTGAAAAAGATGAGTTACCACTTGAGAAGCTATAGATAATTTAGATGGATGTAGATGATGTCAAAAATCCTATATTTGACCAAATTCAAGGAGATAAAATGAGAAAAAAAAATCATCCTTATGCAAAAGGATAAGGAAGAGTAGAAAGACAATCATTTAGTTATGGTGATGTTGAAGAAGATGACATGGATGTTTCCTATGATTTATTTTTGGATGGAAGCATATTGAACATCCCTTTTCCATTGATGTCAAAAGGGGACAAATAATGAAAGGGGGAGAAAAGGAGGAGAAATATAGCAAGGGGGAGTTTCTCTATATATTTTCCATAATTACAAAGGGGGAGATTGTTAGAATATTTTCATTGATGTCAAAGGAATTATAATTGATGTCAATGGAATTGCCAATGGAAATATCAAAGGAATTTTAATTGATGTCAACCTAATTACCAATAATAATATAAAAGGAATTGTCAACAAAATTGTCAACACAAATGTCAATGGAAATGTCAATGGACACATCTTTTGGTGAAGATTTGCCTCTTAGATGGGATTCCTCCTTTTTGAAGAGGATTTGAAGGTTTTATAAGGTAGATAAAAGGTTGAGAAAGATATGGAATTAATTATTTCTACCATTGACACATAAAAAAAATTGTGGAGAAGAAGAAGAGGAAATTGAATTTGGCATCATTCATTGATGAAGAAAAAATAGTAAGGTAGAAGATTATTTCCATAATGGTTGGTCTGTTAGAAATAATTGATTGGTGTCTCTTTATAATTTGGTTCTTAGCAGTGGGGATTGGTTTTTATAGTTGGTTGGTGCCTATAAATTGCTTAACAGTGGGGATTGGTGTCTCTAGTGGGTTGGTGCCTACAAATTATTTAGCGATGGGGATTGGTGTCTCCAATAGGTTGGTAGCTATAGATTTGGTAAGAATAATTTTATTTGTGGCTATATTTGGACATTAGATCCAATTATTCATTTTCTTCATGGTTTTCTCTTGAAAGGGTTTCCACATAGATATTGTGTTTTTCTTGTGTTCTTAATTGGTGATGTTATGTGATTGATATTATTGTGATTATCAATTTTAAAAAGAAAAATATTAACTTATAATGATTTAACCCCTCTCAATATAAGCATGCGCGAATCATATTTTAGTAATTTTATTTACAACCATAGTATATATTTATTGAGGCGTAATGAGAGATACATCCTTGTGTCATAGGCTTACACTTTGGAATACTTTCCCCTTAACATTTGAATTATAAGGAACCCTATGTTATATATACATAATTTAGTGGTCCTTACCCAATTTTCCAAGTATCATAGGCCCTATTTAATTAAAATTATTTGAGTCTTATTATATTGAGATATGATAGTTACATGTTAACCTATCTAGTTCATTAATTTTGGTGAACTCAATGTGAATCTTATCCCACCTTCAGTTTGATCACATTCATGTTTTTACTTATAGTAGATTAGATGAATTTTATAGCCCAACATCTATTTTTAATCCAAACTATATCATATATCCTAATACATTTATATGTCTACTTGAGAACTGTATCAACCAACTTGATATAGTTGTGTCTTTCCAAATACATCAAACATGTCGATATATTTCATTTTATCTAGGTGTT